>OENT01000149.1:0-186222 GCA_900239685.1 Rotaria macrura
ACTTCAGAGATTACCTAAATATGAAAATATTTTTGATCGGATATATAGTAGTCTCACACTACTTAAAAGAAGATATGTCAAAAATTTTCCGACAGAATTAGGGAAATGGACTGTAGGTCTATTTGCATTAAAACTAGCAATACATATCCATTTATGTTGAATTAAATATTTCATGTAACAAAAATTTGAGTAAGAAAATATAAATGCTTGTAAATTGTTTGAATTTCCACTATCATCCTAGACACATGTTTTATGAAAATCCTTAGGTAAAATTTTTAGTTGACTACGAAGAATTTTCATAGTTATATTTATTATTAGGGTTTGTTCATTTGTTGAAATTCGAATGTATTCTGAACGCATACAAAGACGATTTATTCGAGAAAATAGATACATCGAATTAAAACACAACACAAATGTAAAATGAAGAAAAAAAGAAAAGATAAACTAGGATAATAAAACATCGGCTGTTGTTGTTTCAATCTGTGCAATAGGAGTATCGTTCGATGTTTTATCTAACAGAGTATTAATTGCTTGTTGAAATGCTATATAGTGTTCTTTATTGATAAATTCGTATTGTTGAACAGGTTCAATCTAATGAATAGATACATATAATTTGTAACATGTACAAGGCAACGAAATACTAATGAATCCTTACAGATCTTATAAACAATTTATGTCTCATATCGATCATATCTTTAGCACATGAACCAAACCTACGATGACAAGAATTAATAATTTGTGAACTAGATTTGTTTTGTAATTGTTTCATAAAATGTGTTAAAGGTAATGGTTGACATTCAACATCATTCAATTTTTCTTTTTGTTCATTTGTTAATAAACGTTCCGATACTCCAAGTAAATGAATGCTATTATCAATACGAGCAATACGTGATGTACTTTGATTATTAATTGGAATACGTTTATCACGAGATAATAATGACCAATCCATTGCCATATAAGCTTCAAGTGCCGCTAAAACAGAATATTAAATATTATATCGAAAGAAATAAACAAAAGAAAATCTTTCCTTACCTTGTTTTGGTATTACTGATTCTTCGATATGGTCTTCAGAATCGGTTACATTTTCTAAACCTATTCGGAAATCAACATAACTCTATCGTCTAAAAATAATGGATTTATGTTTATCGAATACTACCTCTTTCTTTGCCGCGACGATGTGTTGAGCGTCTGAACACAAATGATTGCGTAAAATGTTGAAAAGATACATAGAGAATATTTACTTTTTTTCGGGCGAAGTTCTTGTTGCATCGCGCCGATCATTAGTACTACGCGACTTTGATAAAGATGACGACGTAGGTATATTTCTATCTTTCGAATCATTGCCTTTACTAGGTTTTGATTCAGATTTTTCTTTATATTTACGACTTGATGATTCATCTCTTGAAGATGTAGTTGGATTACGACGAGTATCCGATCTAGAATATAGATTTAGAAAAAATTAATAAGTACAGTAGAAAACGAATTCAATTTTCATTGTTGAATTTGATTTTGACTAACCGATTGGTTGTAGAACGCGCATCGCTTCCACTTTTTCGAGTTGATGTTGCTTTTCTTGAACTACCTACAAGATAGAATTCAAAGGCATTGTTTATTTGAATATACACAATAGAATCTTTACCATCATTGAGTCGTTTACGCTTTGTTTCCGTATTTTCATTTGTTTTCTCTTTATTATGACTTTTTTCTGTATCATGAGATCGTTTATTTTGTTTAGAACTATTTTTATCATTTTCATTAGTTCGTTTGATTGGTGGTGTTGACGATTTTCGAACAACTTTCTTTTCAATTGGTGGTGACGGGCTGGAATCATCATCAAGAATGACGCATATAGGTGATGGAGGTTGAACTGGTGTAGGTTTTTCAGTTTCACTCGAAAGTAGAACAGATCCTTTTTCGAAAGTTTCCGATGTTGCTGTTATCGAAGGTGATGGAGAAAGTTGAACAACTGGTGGAGTCAGTTGACAAGCACCTTTTGAAATGAGAAAAAGAAATGTCATCGTTCAAGTAAAATTGGTTTCAAGTAACATACTGCGATCGTATTGTTCAGATGAGTTTCTAAATAGAAATAAAATAAAACACAATCATCTTATGTCAAATCGAATAATATGTTGACGTTTGGAAAATCCTCTAGTTCGCATGATTCGTGCAAGTCCGTGTATATAGTATAGAATAGTAAATATAATTTCTGTTTTTAAGAAATGACTACGCTTTGAATGTTATAAGCAGAGATTTCTTGATCCGATATCTATTTATAATTCAACTACAGTGATGATGATTTATTTGTGATGCATGTTTTCTATCATTTTTTTTATAATGACTATTCAGATCGTTTGAGTTTTTGATTGTTTTTGACATAGAATTCTTCTGTTGAAATCAACAGAACAAATACAATCATAGACATGAACGTGTTTATTTTGGTCCGGGGTAGATGACATTGTTCTGTGTCAACGTTTTGGTCTACACGTATTAAATGTCGTCCTCTCTGTTTGCTTAAGCGACATGTTTTACGCGTGAGTATTAAGGTCTCTTCTATACACGCTTACAACATACATTGAAGGGTGTGATGACTCGCATCAAAGTTTTGAGTCATGTCATCTAGGGACGCCTATGAACGCGATATAATCTATTCAATCTTGATTTTTAATAGATTTTTTTTCTAACTCTATCAATAGAGTTAGGTAAATTCAAGTCGATAGCTGACTCGAGTATGTACTTTTGATATAGCTGAACGATTAAGGGACATATTTGATTGTATCAGTATCGATCAATATTAGATAAATAAGATTTACTGTGTTTTGTTTGATTGTTGTTTTGTATCTTCGATTTTCATTTGCATATTCTTATCATTGATCAATGTATTAATAGTGTTTGATGAAGATGAATGACGCTTTCGTTGATCTGATAGTGACCGGTTTGGTGATTTTCTTTCTCGTTTAACATCACTAGATTTCTTATTATTCTCTGCTTGTTGATGTATAGTTTCAATGGCTTTCTTCTCTCGATTGATTACTTTTGATCCAAGAAATTCAATATCTGGATTAGACTTCGTTTCTTTTGAAGTTCGTTTTATGTTTTCATTTTTTTTTCTTTCTGTTATGACAATGGTTCGTTTTGGCGATTTATTATTCGATTGTGATTGACGTATCACTTGTTCATTGAGAGGTTCATCTTCGTCATATTGTGGTGATATTGATTCATGAGTTTTATATTTTGACGATGAATGTGTATCAGACTTCTTCTTATTTTTATATGAATGCGAATATTCAGAATCCGATGCTGAACTTAAAGGCGAATCACTTCAAAACAAAAGCAAAAGAAACATTGAACAAAATCATTTTGAAATCGAAATCATTAAATGTCTACCAACCTATCCAAAGAACGTTTACTTTTATTTGATGAACGACTTTTTTTCTTCGACGATTCATTTGAATTGGATGATGATTTTCTTTTTGAATCTTCACTACGATTTTGAGACTGAAAATATCCCTTTTGTGTTATTTTGAATGAAGTGAAAAAAATGATTAGATTTACTTGTTTACGATCCGAACTACTCAATCGGCGATCTAGATATTAAATTCATTATTCGATGAATAAATGTTCTTCAAAAAAAAAATCATAAATCAATAGCGTCTGTACCTAACTGATCATTGAGTGTTGCCCCGCCCTCGATCACTGTTCGACTTAATGGAATCGAATTTGAATTAGGTCGTTGCTCATTTGTTACAGTCACAGTACTCTTTATGGGTGTTGATGACATGTCGATAACTCGTGTAATTGTCTAAGAGAGTTTTACAAAAGAAAATGTTTAGAAAAAGAAAAAATTTCCTCCGATTTTCCTTACTTTCGTAATGCGAAACTCGTCTTTTGGTCCTTGCTGTTTCTCGAGACTAGAGAAGGAAGCAAGAAAAATATTTGAATAAAAAAATAGAATTATTCTTCATCTTACTTTGGTTGTTCATGTATGTATTTACAATTGTCGCCTAATGGACATTCACCAGATTTAATATAAGTACTGCAAAATCCATGTGTCTATGAAAATATTTATTATAGATGGAAAAAAAACGTATAGATATATCAAGAAACAAAAGCAATTTACACTTTTATGACTACTAGTTGTTGTCCCAGAAGAATATGAACTATTTCCTCCACCACGTTCGATACGATCGAATACACTTTTTTTCATTGGTGTGAATGATATATTTGACGTAGTTTTATTGATGATACATCAATATGGTTTTTGTTTCTCTAAAAAAAAAGTACTTAGATTTTCTTTCTACGTGAAAGACCCTGAACAAAATATTTTCTGGAAGAAAGAAAACTTGTTTAAACTAAGAATTTTTCTTAATGGTTAATTGATTTTTACGAATAAAAAATCTTCATATGTGTCGCCACATTTCTCATTCAGCTATATGATTCATTTCTCCTAGTCAGTCATCTTCTTTTCTTCTTTTTTTTCTCTTCTGTTCTTTTTTATCCTTGTCCATGTCACGATCGATGTTGTTCTGTTTTGATATATCTGACGAAAATTATTTTATGTAGAATCAAATAAAGCAATCGTTCATATTTTTGATTGTGTGACCTGTTGCTTTTTTTGATATTATAAATAATATGATTTATATTTAGAACCAAACGATTTAGATTTACATTGAAGATTACTTCATTGACCAATGGTTTATTATCCAGGTTGTATATTCACAATAAAAACCAAAAGAGAGTATACATTGAAATTATTACAATGTATTTTAATTCTTTACAGCATTAACTTGTGATTATGTTTGAAGCTTGACAGGAGCTTGATTAGTTTTGTAGATTCAGTTTCTTTTCGTGTAACCATATATTTCCATTTACTTTGTTCGATGTTTTTTGTGATCATCGTTTCGTTGAACTTGTTCCTTTCTCCTAATCAAGTATCATAAGAAAAAAAATTTATATGAACTTTATTAAATGCATGAAATCGAACATAAGTCACAGATATAATGAGTGGCATACTTAGATTCAGTGTTCATTGGAAAAAGAAAGATTTCTTATTTGCTAATGTAGCTAGAACTCTGCTCACATATACGGTGTACTGTTTGTCATGCGAATTTGTGTTTGGCTTTTGAAGTTAAAAAGAACGTCTGCCCCATCTAAGCCACTGTATTTGATACTAATATGAAAAAATAGATTCATCATGATCTTAACATTACACACAGATGATAACATGTGTAATAAAACACCTGTTTCTATTCTTTAGTATCTTATTGTTTTAATTTGAAAAAACCTAATTAGATGATTCCGTACAATCCTGTAAGAGACGAACAACACTAAAAAACTATATATTATATCGATCCAATTATCATAGGTGGCTTTGTCTTAATGAGCAACGAATTATAAACTAGATTCGTGCAAGAATTGCTTATCAAATAGAATGCTTTCATGATGTATCATGTTGTTCAAGTAAATAGTGACACGCATTAGATTATCATAGCCGATGCACCTGTGGATTGCGGACTCGCCTTTTTTTCTCATTTATCTCGATAGTAATAAGTTGTATAATGACGACATTCATATTAATTACAGATGAATGATTCATATGACATTCCGAGTGAGCCTCGCCTCTCAAATACGCTTCAACTTAGTCGGCCACCACCACAATCAAGAACAAAGATGAAACAGAAAAAGAAATCACCACCACCACCACCAACAACAACAACATCAACACGATCTAATACAACAACTGTTTTTCTTGGTCTCGATGATACTGTACCACTAGATGGTAAGCAATAACTTTGCTTTTTTCTTATTCATAATACAACTGTACGAATCCGATCATGAATAATATCAACTTCAAATGATTGATTGTTTTTTTTCCTATTAGTTCATGTCCTTTCACAGAAAATTGAAAACATATGGTACACTTTGATGTTAACCTTTCTAGTTTGTTGTTCTCCGTTAAATTAGTGCGTAATTAAATTTGAATGACTTCGAATTGCACTGAAACTTGAGTATTTATTTGAATTTTAATATAAGAACACGCTGTAGAGCAATCGATTTGAGCTTTATACGTAATACATGATTAGAATAGAAGAGTAGATGCTGCTTTCGGTACAGAAATGTTTAAAAGAGACGGATAAAGATCAATCTATCTAGGTGTTCTCTGCCAATGAACATTGAAGAGGAGAACGCTCAATGGCACTATCCGAAAATAAGTAGTAACTTTTAACAAGTTCGATTTCGTACGAGCTGAATTATTAGATTTTGATTAGATTATCATAAAAAAACAAATCACATTAAATTGAACTATCGGACTAAAAAGATTGACTTCATATGTACTAATCGAAAATTTCAATTCGAAGAACAATTACTCAAGATCTATGATAACAAACTTGAGCAAGTCAAGGAAAATGTTGAATGTCAATCATCTTCTATTTACAAATGGATTAAATTTTAATCGATTCTTCCTCTATTTGATATTCAATTTTCATTCGATGATATTACTTTTGATCAGAGATTGTCAGATACTAAATTTTCATACCTTCACCCAATGAAAGCGAACCTTATTTTTTACATTTTGACTTTCTAAAATTCTCTAATATTAAAAACTGTCCTATTACTTCTATTCGATCCTACATTTATGTACCCAATGAGTTATACTCTCGATTATTCTCAAATATGAGAGAAATTGATCATTTTTGTAGTAAAGCAATTGTGTAAATCTCAATTGTCATAGATTGAAACTGAAAAATAGACGATTAAGAAAATTACTGAATCCTGTTGAGCTTCATTCAAACCAAAAAAATCGTAGTAATCAATAGGTTTAGTCTTTAGATACTATTTCTAATATGTCTTTCATCTAAATCAACTTTAATTGTATTAACATACGTGATTTAACTTAAGAAACCTTACTTCACAGAGAAATCAATGCAGCCAATAATAATTAGCACAAGTCGACATAGTTAAAATAAACCTTAACATTACGAACAAGATAAAAAGCAGAGATATGATGTCTTCCTGAGCATCTAGACTCATGAACTTTTCGAATATCACACCAGTTCAGTACTAAACACAAACTAATATTAAGTTTGCTATATTTACTGCCAACTTCTAATCAGTAATTGATAAAAATCAAAAATTGATTTCTTGATTTCTATTACTGAAAATCAATTTCCGTATGTCCATGGTAGATCTTCATGAATGATTGAAAATGCTTAGATTTGATGAAAAATGATGAGAGATCAATAGAAATCAAGGTTTTATTTGTAAGCGTCTATTTAGAAAAATTCTATGATATGAAATGATTTTGATGTGATTTCTAATAGTTCTCTATACACTATAGTCAGCTTTCAGTTGTTATTCGCATTCCTAGCATTTTATGATGATTTCGAAGGATTTCCGGTGAAAAAATCAGTATGTTCCTCCTTGGATTATACGTTAAATATGACTAAAATGAGGATATTTGGCAGGAGTGCAAACAGGCCACCTAAGAAAGATTAAAAATGCTGTTTTTTTTATCAATAAGATATTCTTCATTTTATGATAAAAGATTCTTTTGCTACTAAGTGAATATTTAAATAGGATTAATGAAAGAAAGTAATATGAATATTTTATCGCTTCTATCCTATCAACTAATGAATACTTTAATAAGTCACTGTATTACTAAGTTATAGTCTTCTTTCTTTTTTTCTTGAGACTACACTAAGGAACATGATGAAAATCTATTCCATCATCTGTTTTTCATTTGATGTCGCTGTTTTTTTATTAGTCGTTTTAAAAATATTAGTTCTTTATATTCTTCATTAATTTAGACTCGTCTATGGAGACGAATACCAATATTTATTTAACTCCACCATTATTTCAAAATTCCACGTATATGAATCGACAAAGTTCATTAAATGATAGTTTCTATGTAATGCCTCGTCAAGAAAATTCTGCTACATGTGATACATATAATACTATAGTAACTCCTACTCAAGATGATAATTCATCAACGCCAACAGATCTTTTCGAGCCTTCGCAATTCTACGCTACACCATTGATATTTGCTAAAAATTTTGTTCTCGAAGCTAATTTATCATTCGATGATAGTCTAGATGTTCCCAATGTTTCACTTGATTCTGTGCCTGATTTAATCAGTGATATGTCAACAACAAATGATATTTATTATTGTTATCCAGAACAACAAATCGGAACGGTAAATAACATGTTCTCTTTCTTATCTAATACAACATTTTCAAATGAAAAAAAAAACACAAAATCCAATTCAAAATGACTATTGATTCTAAATTTTTTAGTCGATAGGAATGAAAGAAAACGTATCTATGAGTCAGAAAAGTATGCCAATAATATATCGCGCTGATTTGTCTTTGTTTTTTTCTCTTGGCTCGCTCTTTTTTTTCTTGTTTGTATATTGATTAAAAAACCTTAATGATCATAAATCGATATGAGGTAGACTATACTGTTTTCTATGTATCAAATCATATTGTATTTAATTTAGGAAAATCATCACATTGTAAATCACAATGAAGATAAAAATGCATTTATTTCAAAATTAAATCAAGTTATTAAACAGCAAGCTGTTCAACGACAACAAATTCCGGCATCAATAAAAAAAGATGAAACAAAAAATTAGTAACTATGAAGGAAGTACATGATATAAATTATAGTAAATTTCTCTTGTTTATAGCTATTCAATAGAACCAGTCGAAGATAAACAATCACTGATGTCGTCAGCAGTCGATGATCTTCAACACTCATCGATCAATCATCATCGTATCTCGACTGCATCAGGTAGAAAAATCTCATCATGAAACATGCACCAAGGATTTACTTTTATTACTTTTGAAAATCGTGCTCAAATGTTAAATAAGTTTTGCAAGGTGTCATTGAGTTTGTTTTTTGAATCAAGTTTTATAGACTTTGTTATTCGAGCGGGTGTGCCAAATGAAATGAGATGTTCAGTACTTTGCAAATATCTCTCTCAAGTTTTCACATATATACGTGATTTTTTGTACAGAAAGATAGCCCGTAAAGTTCTCTATAAAACCTTGAGAAAAATGCCCTTCTAACGAATAAATATGGAATTATATCCGGTCGATACTACAATATTCCGAATTGGCCCACTGTGAAAAGTGCCTTTTTTTTTATAAAACTAACTATTTCACTTCTAGCAAAACATAGACGAGACCCCACTACAATGTATGTTTCCTGTATTTTCCGATGTACTCTTTCTGGTAGAACTCAAAAGAAACATATTCGTAGTTGATTGCAATATTCTAACGGTAGTTCTTTAAAAAAAACGATTTGGAACAATTGATTGTTCTCGTTATACACCTCAAGCGTTGTAGAAAAAAAAACTTTACAACAGTGTTCTTGAATCGAAATACTAGAAAAAATATCTTTCTTTAAGTTAGTAATAAATATGAATATACAATCATTTTTCATTCATTATAATAAAATAAAAATTGTGATGAACTTTAATGGGACCTTCTCAAAACTCGAATAGAGTGGAATAAAGAAAAGGTTCTGCTAAGGTAAATTTATAGCATATCAACAATGTATTCGCCCAATTAATAGAGATTTTCATGGGTTGAAAAATGACTTATTCGGTCTTTTTATACGTGATGGCAATACCGACGCAAAATCGTTAATTTGATGAGCAATGCTTTGACAGTTGGCCGATTTGAAGTATTGCAATATTGACCAGATATAATTCGATAGTTATTCGTTGGAAAAAGTTTTTTCATAAGGTTTTGTAGAGAACTGTACAGATTTACTTTCAGTAACATATTCAACTATGTATGTCAAAACTTGTAAACATTCTTCAATATACTTTAAGGACAATGTTACGTAGCTGGCATACTTTAAAAAATTAATTGTATGATTATGTCCTTGCTTTGTAAAGTTTTCCTAAAAATAATCCATATCTAAGTTTTTGTATCATTTTTTCATAGAACACATAGTTATCGATAAGCAATCAATATAAACATACTCAACATCTGACTTAAAATACATTGAAGATATTTGATCTTCTTTGTTTACAAACCTAAATACTTGTTGAGTGCTACTGGATGAGATTTGTTTGAATTCGATTCTGTCTTTTGACAATTCATATGTCGTGACCTAAATTGAATTAGATATTCTTGTTATACAGTTTCATATTCGATGAACGAGATTGAATGGAAACAAATTTCGAAGTCATATGTTGAATAAGAACTGAGCATCGTTGTTGCTTACCATTTGAAGTTAATATAAACTCTCCATCGATCAGATAATAACAATTGAAGTGATCGAGACCCACAGCAAGACTATTTAACAAATCCAATGATGTTTGTTAGAACTAGAATTTTTATCAAAAAGTATCTACAGATACATTTACTCGGTATTCATAAATCGTTCTCAGCGCATTAGAACAGTTTTGCAGTATGATGGTATGAGAGAGGAAAAGGGTAAAATGGCAAGATTCAAGAGTTCATATTCAGGAGTGTCAGCTTTCCTAAGCATTATTCCAATACGGTGACGTTGGGAATTTTTTTTCTGACGGCTTTATGAGTTTGTGTATTGTGTTCCCCGTTGCCAAGAATGGGAACGCGAAAGGGACACCGCAAGTTCAAACATTTGATTTGTTTTTTATAATTAAGATAAAACAATTGATTATCTTAATATTGCACGAGAGAACTCAAGTAATTGCATATGTGCTGATTGTGATTGTGAAAATCCAACAATGGCTATTATGTCTTGGCTTTTAGTTGTATGTAAAAAGTGTGCCGGTAATTATTACATAGGTTTTTCTCTATGTCATTCTACATGTCATGTTTATTTGCTTTTTTCTATGTTGTTAGTTATTCATCGCCTTATAACATCGGATTTTCTTCAATTACAATCACTTCTAACAACATCGTGCGATCCTGATTTGGTTGATCTGTTACGTGATTATGGCAATCGATATTCAAATACATTATTGGAAAATAATTCTTTGGGTATATTAAAACCAATTTATACATCAACTGATATCGAACGTGAACAGTATATAAGAAAAAAATATCTTGAAAAACTTTATCTTCAACAATTAGAAATAAATCATAAAACGAATTTTATACAAGCACAACTTGATGAATTGTTATATGAAAACGTTGAAACATCTGATTGTGGTAAAACATTGCATTTACTTATGTTGGGTGCCAATCCAAATTATTCACAAAAAATGTTTGCCGTTGCTGATCATGCAAAACGGCATCAACAAATTAAGCAAATGAAACTTATTTTAGCCAATGGAGGTACAGAATTGAATGCAATAGTGCTTATGTAATCAGTTTTTGAAATAAACGCATAGATCATGAAAAAGAAGAATAGAATGAGAAGTTCATGAATAGAGATGAAGATTATGTAAGAAAAACCTTGTAGAAAAATAACGAAGATAGAAGCAAATATTTAAAGTTTATGCATACACAATAGATAGATACCAGCTTCATTAGTTTTCTAGCTGTCTAGAAAAGAACATTTTCTTAATTATAAGATATAGCTCTAAGTGTTCTTTATTTTTTATTGTGTTGGTACTATTGAAAACATGTTCTTTATAGCCTGCTTTTTGATGTATAAGATGAATGATGAATAGGAAGTGTGAAATGTTTCAACAATTCGGCGAATAACATCGGATGTTGTAAAGCGTTATTTGAGCTTGTCAAGGAAGCTGTAGTTTAATTTTAAAAAGCAATTTCGAAAATAGCTTGTTTTCATAAGGTTTCGAAACGATGATTCTCTTTTGAAACTATAGTTTTCATCCCTTGACTTCGCTATTCACGAGAACATTATATTTCACTGACTCTGGATGACATTCAACATACTTACAAGTAGATCTAATTGTCTTTTGACATGTCCTGAAGTGTGTCAGTTGAAAAAAACGTACTTTTACTGACGTACTTAATTTCTAGAAGATAGTTCTTTTCTACAGAAATCTCAAGTTATATTTTATTTTCTTGAAAACTCAATATCTCGATTTAAAATTAAACCCGAAAATTGATTTTCAATTGAAACGTTGAAATGTCATAAAATTTGTTAGGGATTCATGATCATGAAATTTTAAATCGGAACTAACTTTTTAATTATATTTACCTTCAAAGTTTAATAATGAAAAATATCTTTAGGCTTATGCTAGCATTGCTTTAATCGTTTACAGTAATCTATTTGATCCCCTGTAGAAAATAACAGTTCTCATAGTTTTTTCTTGATTACTATTACGATCCTCTATGTATACTTACTCCTCTATAGTTCGACCGTACGAAATTTCTTTTTTATTGAATAGAATGATTCATTTTGAAAAACATTTATCTACCGATGATTGATAATTCTTATCAGTATAAGGCATATAAATGTCAAGATATCAGGATTGAATTGAATGATGAATTGGAATTTCGATTTATGATGAATGAAACTTGAATCATTAAAATATCACGTATTTTTATCTTTCAATGGTACTCGAACGACTTGCGTGATGTAAAAATCATCAATGACTTTTACTCTCAAAGATAAGATGAGCCGTAATGATGTAATTTTAAGTCATGTTCGAGTATTTAACTACTTAGTGATGGTGTAAAGACACTTCTAGTTCGTGCTGTTTAGAATCAATTGTATTTTCAGCCACTAATCAAGTCGTCAGCTACACTAATCATCGGAAATGAAACGTTCATATTTTTGAGGAATCCATAGGCTAACCGTGAAATTAAAAAGAATATATCAATTGACAAATCAGATTTCTTATTGTAGAAAAATTCCCTAGAAAAACTAACGAGTTCGGCTTGTGACAACTTAAATTAATTGTGTAGTGTTTGGTGACTTGCATTGGAATTATGCGAGTGAAAAAGTGGTGTGTGGTCATAGACAAATATTGAATAGAACTTTCTTTTGAACATTCTATATAGAGAGTGCATTCAAGACTATGTTCTATACTTTACAAAAATATTATGTCAAATAACAACAAATCCATCAGAAGAGATTGCGACTAGTTATCACAGAGACTATGAAGAATATTTGAATTGTGAACAGTTGAGAAGGTTTATAGAAGTAAAAAAGATAAATATTTTGATAAATTTTGCTATTTTGAATCAAAGAAAAGCAACAAGAATACGAATACATTGGTTAGATATTTCAATGATTTCACCATGATAGATAGTTAGAGAAAGAAGTTTTTACTACTGTCAATCTAAAATTGAACGTAATTATTGTTTTCGTAAGCGTAATGATAAATACCGATTTCAAATTATTGGTTTTACAAAAACATTCAAACCAAACATTATGATGTGTTGAATCGTAATTTTGTTTCTAGCAATGTTCACACTTCTATACTGATGTCGAATAACAACTTTGGGATACAGTTTTTCAACAATCTTCATCCTGAACATGAAAAGGAAAACTATGTGCCTATTCATGAGAGGTTTAAAATAAACACTTATTCTCTCGATAGAGTCATTGAAAAAAAAATCTGCTGAATTCTTCGAATTTAATTATGAAGGGTTTTTTCATTATTCAGTTTAAATTTCAATTGTTCATTGAAGTGCTGCTATTATTTAACAGTAAGATTATATCAAAAAGTTAATGTTTTGTCCATGATATCATACGACGAAATTTTTCAATTTAAAAACATTCAGTAAAGATTATTTTAGATCAAGTTCAAAACTAGATGCCAGGCGAACTTTTCTTTCTATGCACTTAAATAAACTCAACAATCTTTCAACCAGCAGAAATTAGTGAAAAAACCAAATAATTGATCAACATTGTTGACTCTTTTCAATGAAAAAAATGATTATAAAACATCTGTGTTAACTGATACAATGATAGATTGCATTATTACTTGTTTATTTCATAAAGTCATCTAACCTTATTTACTCTGAAGGTTTTTTTCTATTTATTTGATGGTTATTGTTGTTGACATTTGAGAAGAGTAAAAAGAAACGTCAATGTCTATGACTCATAGGCACAAACACGTATTTAGAAATGTTTTTCAATTGTCTAAAGACTAGATAATGAAAGGAAAATGTTTGGTATGTGAAAACTATTTAATCTACTTGTGTACATTTTTAAATCTTAAAAATAATTCGGAAATTTCAGCCTACATCGATTTGTCCTCTTGGAATGTCTCTAATGAATGAAAAACAAATCGCTCGATTAGTTTCGTTGTTATTCAATTAGAAACATCGAAGACGAATAAGAAACTGTCCTATTCTCTGTTTATTTTCAATGTCACCTTGTTTGTTTCTAAAACTGCTGTGACTATCAAACATAAGGAGATTAAAAACAATGAATATTTACTCTATATTCCAGGTTTATCTGAATTCGATCTTATGAAAACAAATACAGACGGCTTTCATCTTCCCCCGTATGAAACAACAATTCATCTAGTAACAAAACATGGAATATTAAAAGAATTTCTAACACGTTATGAAATCGATCGTATTAAAATTTATTCATTAACAAATACAACTGATAAATATAATCAGCAAAATATTCGATATTTATTTGAAATCGATTTAAATAATGTTCTTGCTGTTTGTCATCAATCGGTCAATTCAATAACATTAAAATCACGTTTAACAAATATTCCAACAATCAATACGAATAGTCAGTGTACATTGATTGTTGATGAACAAACATCATTCAATGAATATGTATGGATATTTCCAAATGAACTTGAACGTGCTTTATGGATACGTGAACTACTAAAACGACAATATTCATATCATCAATTGATTTATTCAGATTTTATCTTATTAACGAAATTAAATGTACAAGAAGGTATCAATGCTGAAAAACAACAAGTTATTGCAGTTGTCTATCCAGGACGATTTGTCATATGTTCCGATACAATATTTGATGAAGTTGATTTAAGAAAATATTTTAGTTTAAGTAAAAGTTTTGAATAATTTCTTGCTTTTCTTATTCTATTCATGGATTTTGGTTTCTTTTCATTTAGCCTTTCAGAAAACGGAAGAATTTACGGGTGTTGTTTTGTGTCTTGTGTCAAATCGTTTTCTTTATTTATCATCACCTATTTCAAAATTAACTGATATGTTATATTCTTGTCTACGTGAAGCAACTAAAGTTAAAACGTTAGCCGATTTAAATTGTCAAATATTGACATCTCAAAATGTGCCTGTTATCGTTGAAAGATTTATTAATTTTATTTTTGAACATGGTTTAGAAAGTAAAGGTAAAGTAATGAGAAAGTCAATATAAATTTTTTGTCGTATCATTCATTTATTTTGTAAATGAAAATTTCCAATCTTACTTGACTTTAGTCAGCTAATCTCTTATCTGTAATGATAAAGCATGTTGAAACAAATAGTTCAATATGATTGAATGAAAAGCACGATAACAATCAAACCGTATTTGTAGCCGTACGAGTTACATGTTAAAGATAAATTCATTTAGAAACATACGAATTTCGTCCTATTTAAAATAGATTAGATTAAAAAAAGCAATTGAAGCAGATTCAATGAGTACTTCTTTTACTGATGAGAACCTTTTGAAAAAGAACATTGAATTGATCTCTTTTAATCTAATAACTTCACAAGAATTAGTCATCAGTCAAATGAAAAGATTCTAGTAAAAAGAGTTTATGTCTCGAAAATTTTATAAGAACCTATTTTAACTATAAAAATAACTTGGATTGATTCAATAGTACTTTGTTGAATTCTTATTACACGTTATTTCGTTCTATTTAAAAGACTGATAAATGTATAAATGAAATGAGTCGACCATAAATCTTCTTCGGAAAATATTTTGACAAGTCATAATCGTTTTCTTTAGATATTCATATATGTAGTTTAATAAGGAGAACGAAGTGATGATAAAATTAATTAATATTAAGCATTCAAAATACATACGGATATTTTTCTATTAGAGGTTATTGGTTGTGAGATTAAGAATAAATCGTAATTTAATCATAATGAAGATGAGAGAAGGACCAGTGTGAAATGACTACTCACCGAGTAGTAACAATTAGAAAAAAGTATATTTTAATGACAAAAGGACAAACTTATATGCAATAAAAACTTAGTTTAAGAGCACTGACATTACAGTTCAGATCTTGGGAAAAGATTTGTTAATCAATCAACTTCATGTCTAAAACTTCTATTGTTCAGGCTCGAAATTTAGGCATGTATAAATTCGATAGGCACTTACCTCTCTAAGCATTAGTGGTGAAGGATACACTTTTTAGGAAATCTTATTGTGCCTATTATTTTTTTGGATGTTCCGACAAGTTTGCTATGAATGGAAGATTTTACTTTCGATATATTTAATATTGCACATTAATATTTAGACAAATTAGATTAAATTAAATCGATAACAAGAAACTTGTTTATTGTTTCTATGAATTCTTTCAGTGAAACAACGGATTCCCAATGATATTCGGTTCAAAAATAATTGTCGAAATCTTCACTCATAGCTCTTCGCTTAGGAACATCTTAGAACGGAAATTTTTTTCTATCAGAAAGGGCAACATCTGAAATACAAATTGTGTACCAGTCATATTGTTGTAGATGGAATACGAGTAAGGAGAAAGAAGCAAAAATTAAGCACCTAAAAAGTACGTTCTGGCAATTTTGTCAGTGCGCAACATCATTTTATTTCTACGAATTTTGTGTAGGTCACGAGAGAGTTAAAAAATACTTTCTATGATGATTGTTGTGTAGCTCAAAGAGCGCTCTTCATAATCACATATTAGACGTCAAGTTACTCCCGGTTATAATAGGAACATATTACTTTTTCTTGAAGGGGCTAAACTATTGGATTTTATTCATTACATGGCCGCTGTGTAACATTAAGAGTACTTATGGGACTGTTTTCTCAGTGAAGCTTCTATAATCTGATATATTCCCCTAACCCATAAATGCAAAATAAAATGACTTCATCTTCGGTTTCTCCAGATGTTGACTGATACCCTTTCAACAGATTGATAGTTCTTGAAAAGATGACTCTTCTTCACGAAATTATTAGTTTTCAAATTCTTTCGATTCATGTCAAAATCTGATCTCAGATATTTTTGAGAATAGTGACATTGATAGAGTTTTTGATATACTACATTTTGATATATCTTATTCTGAAAATTCAGTCCAACTAGCTTAAAATTTGGAGAAACACATATTTTTCGAGTGTCACAACAAACTGGTAAAACATTTTTAGACGCGTTTTTTTGCTGCTTTTTCCTTCTGATTGAAAAAAGGTTTCTCTTTCAAGATTTTTCTAAGCGGAAAACGAATGGTAGAGATTTCTGCAATAATTTTTTCACCGTCGGTTAACACACTGACGTACTTACCTTCTTTCCCCATCTCCCCGTAATAAAAGGTATCTGCCATTCTATAATGGGCGAGCGAACAAAATTTCCAGGGGGAAACTTCTTGTATTACTCACATTTTCCAGCAGATTTTAACTGGAAAATTTTTCTAGGAAACTGGAGAGGTTTCACTGGATTTTCTGGTGGTTTTCCAGGGTTTTTCATTGTTTTCAACTGCAAAAACTTTGTTATGTCTTTTTGTAGAGATAATTTCATCCCAAAATCGTGAAAAACAGCCAGTTTTACGTGAAAATAGGTTTAATAATTACTAAGTATTAATTAAAATTGGGGGGGGATCTTCTATTTTGAATTTTACATCGTAAAATCCTTTGGAATCTTGTAATATGCAAGGCCTTTCTATTATAGGAGCACGGTGGAGGGGGGTAGTTACATAAGTGATATAATAGAAGATTCCGTATGAAAATGTTCTTTTTCTAATTCTTTCAAATGCTGATTAATTTATTAATATTCGCATGCATTTATTTATAGATAAGTGCCATCTGAGTACTATCGCAATTGAAGATTATCTTCGTTGCATATCAGTTTTCAATCAGAAATGTCATGCGAAAAACCCAGAAAGGAAAGAATTGCTCATCGGAACTTACTTCCGTTCTTTTCCTTAAAAAAAAGTATCGTGAGCTGTCGTTCAAGTTTTTTTTCTTTATCGTCATTTACAGATTTCCCAGTTGAAAAAAACATCTCATAGGTGAGCAAACTAATTAATTAAAAATATGCTACTTAATATCACACGTAACAACAACAATCTGACATTGAATACATGAGATGCAATCCTCTGTTGTAATTATTAGGAGAAAAACTTTCCCTTTTCATATGCTAAAAGTTCAGAAACGTGTCTTTTCATAAAAAAACTCATTCATAATTGATAGAAAAATTGTTTAGAATTCTTCCAGTGTGCATTGAAATCCTCATATGAAAAAGGATCGCAGTTAATCAATTTCAGCAATGAGATTATTAAAATTCTATAATCCTGCCACTTTGTCATGCATTACATTAGAATTTTTAAAACAACTCAGATATAAGACCGTATATTAAAATTCAGGTTCCCAGATTCCTGTAATTTGTGAAACATATCTTTCATAGTATATTCTCTTCTATGACATAATTCCGCTATATCTCAAAATGCACGTTTTGTTCTTCGATCGAAGTCATGTTATCTTTCGAATCAATTGCATAAGCGCTGCACTACTTTATTCTATTAACTGCTGACTTATCGTAAAACTTATTTATTTGAGTTATCTAGAAAAACATTACTATGTGTGAAGTAAATTATGTTATGAATGTTTCTTCATCTTAGCTAATCAAGCTGTAACATGAACTGTAGATTTGAAAACGTTTTCATAAAAAATATTTTCTGAATTATTCTGGTGATGATGTAGATAGTTATGCAATGTTCATTATTTGTCTATTCTTCAGAGAAGATATTTTTATGCTACCAAGATATTAGGGCATGCTAACCCTATTGCTATTCGAGTATTACTCGGCTTCTCAGTTTGTATGATTCTTCTTGACACGCAAACAAAATATTATTTTGACATTGTAATTGTGCAAAATAATTGAAATTAATTTGCTTCCAATCGAATTATACTAGTAAAATACAGAAATCAAATAACGATTTCCATCGATTAAGCAATTAAACTTGGTGAGCTAACAAGCTGTTATATCTCGAATGTGCCGAGAATAATAAATTTTCTTTGTTTGCTGTTGAAAATTACCTATGAGAAAAGAAGTTGATTCATGAAATATAGATGAAAGTAATTTCTTTATTCAATGATACAAAAAAGTTTACTCGAATATAAAGAACTAAATTAAATGAAATCTTTGCATCTTTTATCTAGGCATTTATCGTCAAGCTGGACAAGAAACAAAAATAAAGCAACTGTTAAATGAATTACTTGAAGATCCATTTAATAATTCACTAACGCGTGAAAACTATACTGAACATGATGTTGCTAGTGGTTTAAAACGTTTTCTACGTCAATTAGAAACTCCACTATTAGGTACACGTCACAACTACGATGCGTGGTTACGGTCAACAGTCGATTCAAGTACAACAACTGAACAGATCATTCAATATTATCGTGGTTTACTTGTTGATTTAAAACATAATTATCCAATAAATTATGCAACATTGAGAAAAATGTTAATACACATTCAAACTGTTTCAATGCTGTCGAGTAGAAATGGAATGATATTATCAAATCTAGTATCCACATTCGCACCATGCATCATATCTCAAGGAACAAGACCTCCCCCTCCACCTCCTCCACTTCCGAATACAAATTTTAATGGACAGCGCGAACGTGGACTATCTTTAGATGACATTGATATGAAATATTCCAAAGCACAAGACGATACTATTTCATTATTTGACGACGAACCGCAAGATTCGATCGGTCTCTTAGCAAACACTTCTACACCAACCAAAGTTAAACGAAATCAATCACTTCAATGTAAGAATTGAACACATTAGTAAATTTCTTGCATTGGTACTTATAATGATATTAGAAACAGATATATTGATATGAGAATTTTCATTTTGCTTGATCCATCTAATAACTTATTTGGTATTTTGTTTTGTGAGTCTCAATTTCAAGTCATTTTACAGGTTTAGCAGCTATTGATTCGATCCCCGACTCAGCTCGCAAGTTACTATAAATTTTATTTATAAAAAAACTAATGATTAATTCATTGGTTTACTAATACGTTTCATGTTTGTATAATGTTCAAAATTGGAATGTTTATAAATCGAGGATCATCTTTTATTTGTAAACATTTCAACAATAGCTAACCATTAAGCACACATATGTCATTATATAGACACTACTCTGATGACGAATCTGATACAATAACAATTAAGTTAATAGGGACAACAAACGTTGTTAAGAAGAAAGTACACGAATTGCAAGAAATCAACACTCAAGATTTCCATCACTTTATGAACATCTTGCATTTTAAGTTTTAACTGAATCAAAAAAATATCCCTGAATAAGACACGTAGATCTAGTTCAGAATTAAACAGCTCTATGTTAACTTGTTTGCATGAGATTTTGAAATTGATTTATTATCCCTTATGTGTAATTGTTGAAAAAATAAAATCATGAATTTTCCCTATAATACTGTTCAATGAAAAACAAAAAGATAATATTTTGGCACGGTATCGAATTTCAATGGATTAATGAATTTCTATATACACATCGAGAACAACCTAAAGTTTACTTGATGACTAAAGATCTGATCAATGCAGTATGTTTTCTTTTCAATCAAAAACTTTCAGAATATGCTCAAAGAGATAAGAACTACTTTTTGCAGTCAATGTTGCATGGTTACTGGATTATTTAATCTTTCTATGGATGTTTTAAAACTGAACGTAAGTCATTTTAGAATGCTCACACAGAAAAACCCTCGAAGATTTGATTGAATCTACTCAAAACGTCGTAGTCATTTTAATAGGAGCTCAAATAACAAGATAATACTCGAGATTCTTCCTTTGTTAGTGGTAACTAAGAAAAAAAGCTTTGTACTATTGTTCAATACTACTAATTATGACATCCTAACAGTACTATTGTGCAGTGCACTGTTGAATTTTCATTTGTTAAAGTAGTTCATTTTGAAATCCAAGTCAAGTTTCTTAGTGAAAAAAAATATTCATATTGTGTTCATTGATGAACTTTGATCAAGTACGTTTTCAAGTCGACTTTTAAATTTATTCGTGTTTGTGTCTGCCAATGCGTTATGAACATAAACAATCAGTAAGATTCGTTCGATTACCTTTTAATATCATTTCTTCATTCAAGCATAATATGTTATAGTTATCTCTCGTATTTTGTTTTACTCTTAGTCATCTATTCAACATATATTACATAGACCTAACGCTAGCTGTCGACGAAACCTGCACTTTCTAGTTTGATTCGATTAGTAGAAACATGTCGGACAGAATTCAGAACGAACTCGTCACTTTTCGATATAAAATATTGATCTTCTTCTAAGATTCGATTATGTGAATCATCGAATGATTGTTGTTGCTTATTGTCACTGACTTTCACATATAGACTGTGTTTTTATGCATCAATATAGAAATATGTTCACAAGAGAAATACGTTTTCATTTTTGTGTTAAAATAAATTTGAGCATATCAGCATAGCATTAATATTTGATCTTATAATTTAATAGGGCATTCAATAAATTCACATGATTAAAGATTATTCTATTCGATTAATCTCAGTATTAACATATAAATGGAATCGATATAGAAATCTATTCATTTTATTTTTATTCCATAAGCAGTAAAATTTGTTTTTAACAAATGAATTTGTAAAAACTAATTGTTTTTAGCTTCTCGCGTACCAGTTATGTCAATATCTCCGCCATCACGTTTTCAACTGTCATCTTCCTATGCACGTGTGACTCCATCAATACAGGCTGATCTTGAAATCATGAATAATCTTTGTCAATATTATCGTGAATTATTTGATGTAACAAACGATGAAATTGAACATGAAAAAAAATGTGTCGAAACATTGATATCCCTACGAAATAATCAATGTCAACCACGGAAATTAGATGGTACAATGGTTTCAGTTTATTTTGAATCTCGTGCTGATGAACAAAATGGTTACGCAATAAATATACTTGAACAAGAAACAACAGCTAATCATGTTATTGATAAATTATTAAAACAAATAAATAAACATGATTGTTTTTTTTGGGCTCTCTTTGAAGTTATTATTGATCAAAATCTTGAACGACCAATGTATGCAACAGAAAATATTTCCAATGCATTAAATCGCTATCGAACTTATTTACCACAAGAATTAAATCGACAAGCAACATTTGTTGTTAAACTCAATTATGTACAATTCGAAAAAGAACGCTTACAACAACAAAATCAGCATGATTTGTCGTCTGTTGAATGTGAATATTTTGATTTAATTAGTAAACGTTGGATACCATGTTTATGGACATATGAAAAAACAAATGTAAGTACTTTGTTTTACTAAAAATAAGAAAAAACCTAAACGAAAGACAAACATCACATTTTCTTTAGCTGCAAATTCATCGAATGTCCAATGAAAAATCTATTAAATGGAAAACTCGCTTTATTAATTCATCACCATCAAATAATTTTAGTCGAAAAGAATCAACATTAAATTCCAATACACTGCCATCGGATCAACAAGCACCAGTATATTCATGGTTTATTCAAGATCTATATCTCTACGTTGGTGCTGATCGTCGAATTGTTAATCCATTCGATATGAACGAATATCGCACATTAACAATACTGCATGTGGATTTTATCAATGAATCTACATTTGGTATTGCATTTCGTTTTAGTGATCGTCATCAAATGTTTGCATGGTATTTGGAATTAGTACGAGCAAATGCTCATGATCAATGGACAAGACAAGCATCTCATACAATACCAGATGGTGTTAATTATTTACCATTACAAAATTATCATACTCCATCAACATCATTAACAACATCGAGAAAAAAATCCGAACAAATAAAAACAAAAATAATTGCAAAATCAAGTTTTGTTACCTCGAGTTTAGGAAAACAATTACGAAAATAATTTACTTGTGAATATACGGTGCTACGTCAATACGAACGAACAATAAATCGTTATTACTTTTTTTTGTATATGTGTAAAGCCACGCCGTTGTTATACTGCTGTCGGACTTGCTCGATTTTGTCTTACTCTGTTTTTCCGTGTTAATATTGATGCGTCTTTTTTTCTGTCGCACTCATTTATTCATAAAAAAAGCAATATTCATAAAAAAAATTTTTGATAGAAAAACCTAGAACAAAAGAACTAATAATTTGCTTTTTTAGATACAATTGCAAATTTTCATGTACATAACAATTTGCCTTTACTAGCTATTCAAGTTTATTTTTCAGTTCATTCACGTAAGTACTATATAATAAGTTTCATGTCATTTTGTTAAAGTAAACAATCACTGTCGGGACAAAAATATTACGAAATCTTTTTTTAGTGACTTTTTGCTTTAGCGTTGTTTTTTCTTTCTTCCAAAATGAATCGACAAAAATAGCAAAAAAAAGGGGTGCAAGATACGACTTGTTATATAACAGACTTTTGCCCTCTTGTTTTTTATCTCGATAAGTAAGACTTTGGTAAACGAAGATATTTTTCTAGTACTTATTTTTCTCTTCATGGACTGATTATACTGTAAAGGAATTGTTTTCTTTTAATACTTTATCTTATATGTATATCATCACCAACAACTAGTTGCTTTTTTCAGTCATATATTCGACGATAAGTGAGTATAACTCACGTCATTCTACACAACATAGAGAAATAAGTTACAAACATCAATTAGAGATAATAAAATGAAAATTAATTTTATTTTTGAAACATTTTGTCGAATATCAAATGTACAACAAGGTCAATATGATATATGAGTGATGTTCGCAATCGTGTTACATAAGCATGTCTGATGTACTATAGAGTTGCGATGTTGTAATCAGTGAAAGATGGGCGCAAGAGGAAGGAAAAACTATGCAGAACAGAAAGAAATATAAGAAAATGGGGGTGGAGGAGAGAGAACAGGGTATTGAAGAACGAGCGATAAACATTGCTCGCGTAATCGATTGTTACATGCTGAGTTTGAGTAGATTTACTTTAAGAACATTTTCTGATATATAACAAATAAGAAAGCATTTCATTAGTATTACTTATTTTCTTTCAAATGTTTGTTATGTTCCAGCTTGCTCAGCAATGTTTCCACGGTATAGCCATTCAAAATTAAGAGGTGCTCGTTCTCGACGTTCAAAACCGAAATTACGACAACGGCAGTCAATACAAACGAAAAAAATAGATCGATCAACAACAATAGATTCGTCTCGGATCGCTCGTTTTCGTAATATACTAAGTGATCTACGCCGTCCTGGATCGCGTTTTTTATCGTATACAATCACAGAACTCGAACCGATTTCTCAGCAAATAGCTTTACAACAAATGTCATCTACAACAACATCGTTACTGCCTTGTCAATTACTATGTACATTTTGTCAAGGACTACTTTATGAACCCATAACACTTTATTGCGGTCATACATATTGTGATCAATGCATCAAAGATGAAGAATTATCGTCAACGGTAAATTGTCCTAGATGTCCACATGACATAGAAGGACAGATACAATCACCTGTATTAATCGCTCGAGAAAAATCTTATAGTAAAAATCGTTTTCTTAAAGAATTATTTGAACGTTCGGAAAACCTTAGAATCAAATTCGAAACACAATCACGGTGTCAAAAAGCAAAAGCAGAGTATTCCAATGGAAATTACCAGCAAGCTATCGATATTTGTTCGCAAATAATTGATCAATGTAAAAGAAAAATAATTTCTACTTTGTATTAATGTAGTTATTTTTCTATGTTTTTTTATTAGGTGATTGTAATGATCATCTTGCTTTATATTATCGTGCGAAAGCATATTCAGCTCTGAAACATTATGATCAAGGGCTCATAGATTCTACACGCCTAGTTGCCATAAAGCCTCAGTGGATCAAAGTGAGAAACCCTATTTCTTGTCTGTGTTGTCTGCTTTTCTTCAGAACGAATATACTGAGAATGCTTCTATATTTTTTGTTAGAGCTATTTATGTCAAAGTGAAATACTATTCGAAATGAAACATTATGCAGCTGCACTTATGTCATCTCTGCAAGCACTTATTATAAATCCGGAAGATCAAATAGGCAAGCAAATTATGGCACGAGTAATAATGATAGAAAGGAAAAAAAATGATTCTTTATTCGTTTTTTGTTTCCATTCAAGCATTTGCACGCTGTGTTACACAACAATGATGATAAAGAAACTTTAACATCGATGGAATCGGAAGTAGAACAATTTAATATAGTTTCCGTATTAGATGATGATGATGATACTAGCATGGCAGCAATGACTCCTGGTAAGAATAAAGTTTTTGCATCAGATTAACCCAGTATAAAAACATTTAGTGCGTGAAGAATGCGTAATCTAATGTTTATAGGTCATGGAAAAGGGGCATCTGATGTTCGCAAGCTGATAATTGTTGAAGACAAAAAAGGAGTAACTTGTCTTATCTGTACTTTCTGTTTAGTAATACAACAAATCTAAGAAGCTTGAAAGACTACTGAAAACTTTCCAATAATCTCAAAGGAGTAAAGGATACTTAGTAAAAGTTGTATATCGACTGTTCTATTTTTAAGAATAAATAAAATAAAATAAAGACAAAAATTTACGTACGAATAATCAAAGGTTTTATTTTCATCAATCATTAAAATTCTGACATGTTTTTCCTGTCTATAAAAAGACAAAAATAATTTCGTACGTTCATATATATATATACGACCTTTGAACTTTGATTCAGTCATAAAATAAACACGTGTTCTTCTGAAATCTGTAATTTTTTGTTTGACTTGATTAATCTCTGTAAAAGAAATTCTGTTGAAATCTTTTGACTTGTATTTCAATCCTATTCATGACAACAATTTATAATTGCTATTTCTTTTAATTTATATTATTGAATATGTCAAGGAAGTTTATGGGCAGGAAATGTATGCTCGTCTGCTGGTATATATGACAATATATAGACATCTAAAAGGTGTAGTAGAAATGTTTTAGCAGCAAAATGTGAATATGAGCATACAATTGGCAATCTAATATTCTACAATACTAGGAATAAATTATGAATGATGCATAGCTTTTGAGAGATGCTGTAACATCCTTGAAACCATGTGAAATAACCTGAAATGATGATTGACAACAACTCGTATTACAAATTTTTTGAAGTATATTAAACAGAAAAGTTTATTTATATATGTCTGAATAATGCAATACCAAAATTATTGGAAAAGTTTTATTATTATCATTCTTATTATTATTATTATTATTGTTTTTGTGTTCAAATATTTTTCTGTAGGCTTCAACCCTAGAAAGAATTCAAGTAGTGATGGAACTCGAAGATAGCACGTTCAAGACAAAATAGAAAAACATTAAAATAGCTATCGAATTTTCCAAATTTAAGATCTCTAGAAAACCCAAGCCTTCATTTTCAGTATCTCGACTACGTAAATATAATTCTATATAGAAAATTTAGAGAAGCAGAGAAAAGAATGTTCTTCAAGATGAGTTGTGTGTTATAGTTTTTTGCTTGAGGAAGGACTATTTATTTAAATGTCTATCAATTCTTCGTCTATACGACGGCCAACAAAATAATTTCACTAAGTTCGATTATATTTTTCTTCATAATCTGTAAAAAATTCATGAGAACGGACAGACATTTTATTTTATTTCGAAATAATATCTCATATCATTCGCTGTTGGCAAGACAGTATTGCATTGAAACATTGATGATTCTTATAAACTACGGTTCAAATTTTTTGGAGTTCTTCACCTTGAGGAACTCTAAGAGTGATTTTTATTTTTATTATCTTCTGATTGGTAATAAGCTACTATTAGAATCAAAACTAAATTTCGTTAAATAATTTCGGCATCCATTTTACATGATTGAATAGAAGTGAAATACACTGATATTCATAAAAATAATTGAATGCATAAATTGTCGGCAATATGAATGGGCGAAAATAAACACAAAAATCTCAATCAAATGACTATTTAATACATTTTTATTTTAGCATGTGCTTTATTTTCTTTTAACAACAGGTGCCACTTCAAAAACAATGTGCAAATCACCACGTAAGTTAACTATTGTTCATGTATAGTGATTGTCGTGACTAAACTATTTTTTATATTATTCAGAATCATCAAAATCATGTTTTTGTTCGAAACTCGATAGTAAAAATTTGCAAACAGCAGATTTCGAATGTGCTATCTGTTGCAAGTAAGTTAGTTAATTTAATTTGATTAAACATAAGAAAGACTTGATTTTGTTTTTAGTTTATTATGGTTTCCAATAACAACACCATGTGGTCATGTATTTTGTCGTGAATGTGCAATTCGTTCTGTTGATAATACTACAGCCCAATGTCCCATATGCAAGACTCGTTTACATGACGTAAGAAATCTTTTCATTTGGATTATTCTCTGCTTTCAATGTTTATTAATATTTATAGTTTTTTCCAATGTTGATACAATCCCATGTAAATAAAACAGAGATTATTTCAAAAATAATCGAAACCTATTTCCCAACTGAATTTAATGAACGACAAAAGTTGTATGAAGAACAAAATATTGAAGGGTAAATTTTCTTCTCAAAAACAAAAAAACATTTCGTTGTGTTGTGTTTTAACATTAACTCTAAGAAAGGAAATATTTTTTCTTCAGTGCTTCTATTCCTCGAACATTATTGACAGATGAGAATACTTCAAATTCAATGATTTTTGAAATCCCAGTATTTATATGCGTCTTGACCTTTCCACATTGTGTATGTCCATTACATGTATTTGAACCACGTTATCGTTTAATGATGAGAAGGACAATTGAAACTGAATCCCGTGCATTTGGAATGTGTACACAGGATGACGATGCCGAGTAAAAGCAACAAACAAAAAAAACAAAGAGTCCGATAGTAGATGAAAATGTTTTTATTTTTCGTAGAACCTTTAATGATTATGGCACATTACTATACATTCGTGGCCTTGTTTATACCCAAGATGGTCGTTCGATTGTTGACACTATTGGACAACGACGTTTTCGTGTTATTGGACGCGGAATGAGAGATGGATATGATACAGCTCGAGTTGAACTCATACGAGATAATCCTATCGAACAGCATGAATTGGATGGTTTGTTAAACTATGTAAAAGGTGAAGAAGGATAAAAGTATGTTTTATTTCTTTGATTTATAATAGATTTATTTCGACTTAATCGAGATACCTACAATCTGGTTCGCAACTGGTTCGATCATCTAGATGAACAGCGAAAAACAATCATAATGCATCGACTAGAAGAATATCCACCATGTGACGATTTAGAGCAAGAATCAAGTAATCATTTTCATCCATTAAAAAGTTCAATTAATTTAGTCTTCCATATTCCTAGCAGAAAATAATTTACTTGGAATATGATTCTAATTTTTAAAGATACGTAAAATAATGACAGAACTTTAAAGTTTAACGAGTAACTCATTTGATCGAAAATATTTCCTGTGTCGATTTTTTAATTATTCTATCAACTTAAGAATCAAAACTTACTGTGTCTCACATCATCCTTTAGTGGATAAATCTATTGAAGTAAAGAATGAATCTAAATCCGCTGAAGTTGAACAGTAAAGTCTAGCGAACAAGTCAATATGACTTAATAAATCATGAAACTCGTATTATGAAAAGGTTGTGTGAAATATAAAGTACTCGATGAGCTTTGCACATGGAGAAATTTCTCCTTAATGGCAACGTATTTAAAAAGTTAACTAAGTAGTTTCTTGAATCTTTATCAATAGTTGTAATCACTATGTTCATAAGTACTGTTCTTGATATATGCGTTTCAGGAGAAAAATTCAATGTGAATAACTTCTTATAATGTGACATATTCTCAATCCTTTGTATATTTACCGTGATCTTAAGTTTCTTAGAGTAAAGATTGTCATCAATATGTTACGTTATTATGTATGGAACGATTCACTTGATAATCGCCATATTGAATACCATCGCTAGCAAACACGTTTTTTAGTTTTAATTATTCTCCATTTCGTCTGTAATTAATCGCATGAAAACAATTGACTAAATCACTCGTGATAAATGATAGCTACTTAGTGCAAGTAGATTTTCAAAAAAAGTGTTACAAAGTATAAGAAATTCATTAGGTAAGATATGTGCCAAAAGTGCATAATATGTACCTTCGCTCCTATTTTATTGACAATCATTACTTTTAAAGTGATGTTCGTTGCAGTAGATCACAAGCAACATACGATTATAGTAATGATACATGATGGAGAGCTTCTATATTGATATGATGAGAAAAAAAGATCAAAACAGAAGTTCGAAATATGAAAACAAAATCGAGATCAATCACGTTGTGACATTAGATCATATCCATATTCTATATCAGTTTTAATTATTAAGGGAAATTGTTTTACTATCTATATAATTTATGTAGCTGATGGACCTCGTTGGACATGGATTATGCTAAATCTATTACCAATCGAAGACCTTCTTCGATATACTGCACTTGCATCTCGATCTTTTCGTACTCGCATACAAATGATTAATGATGCTATTGGTTTTTTACTGAACCAACAACAGCGACAACAACAACGACAACATCAGCAACCACCAGAAACATCGACTGATCAGGCATAGACTTCATTTTCTTTTTAACGTTCATCTGGATAATAGTGATTACCCGGTGGCATGCTTTTCTTTCTCGTAAAAGGAAAGCAGCAAGATATGTGTTTGTTTTCTCTTCTTCTTCAATGATGCTATCTTTGCTATTATAAAAGACGGTATGTACTTGTTAAATCTGATAAAACATGCACTAACTCGGATTAAAAAGTAACAGTATAGGATGGAAGATATCTTCAAAGTATTATTGTTATTAATTCTGTAATAAAAAGAAAAATAATCGATAATGTTCCTATTATAGAAAAATAAGTTCGCCAATTCAAAGATAAAATTGATGACGAATGTATATGATGATGATGTATATGATAAAAACCAAATGGCTTTAACTGATTATCATTTGTTTGTGTTCCTCTATGACTTTTAATAGTCACTGAATGAGATGAAAGTGTAACAGGAGACAATTTTTTCAAACTTGAAGAAGGGTAAACTTCAGGGTGGTCACGATGCATTGCTTGTTTAAGTAATTCGATTCGTTGAGCTATGGATGAAGAAATCGTTGATAATGGCGGAGATTCATGTCGTAATGATTGTAATGGTGCTTTTCTCTCGTTGAAATTCGTTCGTATCTTTGATTTACTGTGCAAACGTCGAAGATGTTGCTGTGTATGAAATGAGCGAATACTGCCAGTATTTGTCATAGTATTCCGTCGAGAAGCATATCGTAATCCAATATGATGTTCGATGGATGTCTGTATGGGTAGTGTTGTTGAAGAATTGGATTTTCGACTATTGAGTTTATTAGGATACTGATGGTCGTTCTAGAGATACAAACAAAAAAACAGTTATAATACATATCTATGTTTTAGTCTCGTTATTGAATGTATGCTTTTTTTTATCTCTTACTTCTGGGATTTACAAATGTTATATAAATAGGAGAGAATTGCTTTGTGCAATTCTTTTCATTTCTGTTTCCATTAATTACACATGTTTACTAATGAGACTAGTAAACGTAGAAAAGAGTTTGTCTTTATGTGGTTTGAACATAATTAAGTCTTTTTTTCTCTTTTTAATTTTCTATCTTATGTTAGCTGCGAAATGACAACAAGTCTTGTATTTCGAAGTTCAAAACGCTTGCTCATAAATAGTAAGAATGATTGGAAAAACAATTTGAAAACTTCAACTAATCAAAAAATTACTTTATGCAAATGTTGTCTCTGTAAAATAGTAACGTTGATCATAGACATTTTAAGCAAATAGAATTCATTTGAAATTTCTATCTGCGAATTCCCTAAAGACATGGTAACAGTACATCATTTAATTTTCTCACATCTAACTTCGAATGGTAGAATAAAAAGATAAAAATCAGTGTAACAACAATGACTGCATTTTAAGAGCCTGAAAAGATATAGCCGTGTGGATTTCTGCTGGTCTAATAAAGGTATATTTGTAGGAATGATGTGAACTCAAGCATTCAATGACTGCTCAGGCAGCTCTACTTTTAATATTTACGAAAGAAGTACTTATAAGCCTGAGCACACATCTGAACAACAACGTAGACCGTCTTGTTTTGTAAGTAATCTCAAGAAAAAAAATTTCACTGAATATCTGTGACAGAAGACACTTTAACAGTCAATTTTACATCACAAAGGAAAGTCACGACATCTTATTTGTTCGTTTTCTTTTTCATTCTCTCAGCTGGTATATTAATGGGTGAATAAATTTGAACTAGCAGTAAACAGTACTATTGTATTGCTTTTAAATATTTCTTACTGAATCATTTAATTGAGAACAAGTGGAATCAGAACAATGCTGCCACATAGATCTTGGTAGAGATGACTTTGATTGTGAAGATTGGTCTTGTTTTACTGATGATACGTCCTGATGACACTGTTCTTGATCAATGAATTTCTCTTGATGAATACAACGTTTATGGTAAGCAGATAACTCCATGGAAGATTTCTCATTCTGTGGCAATGTCGAAAAATAAGGTTCACTGAATGGCAAATGTTCGAAAGGTTCAATTAAAGATGGTATACGCTTTGGTGGTTCTAGTTCACAAGATGGCCGATTGCAAACATGAATATTATGAGGAATTCTAGCACTGGTCGATAGGCTCGTATCATTATTTTGTTTTATAGCTTTAGATGATTGAACATGTGTTTTATGTAATGAATCTTGTTCTTTAATTTCAGTACTAATCGTATGTTCATGATGAGTGTCATGGTTGAGTAATTTTTTGAATACTCGACTCATTTTCAAGCGAATACTACCTGTAGGTCGAATTGATTGACGACTTGCGGATGATACTAATTCAGATGGTACAGTGGTTAATGCTGAATAGTGAACACCAGGTGCAGTGAATCCCATTTTCTTTGTTAATGTGGTTTATGAATAATTAGGAAAACATTTCATGAAATCATCTGTACTGGTCATGGAAAATAAAATTCATTCGAATATGAATAAAACAAACAGAATCGATTTCTATTGAACTATTTCGAACTATTTATAAATTATCATACGCGCGTACAAATTTTACCAGAATTCTTGTTAGATTTCTATTATTCTCATGACTCTATCTAAACTAATTCGGTTTACCTATTCATGTGTTCGTCTATCAGTAGTCTTTTAGAATATTTTAGATGGAATTCAATAACGCATCATTCCTAGGAGTACAACAAATCTTGAAGGGATGTGAGATTTTTCATCACATCTTTGAGGTTTGGACTTGAATTTGGATTTGGATTTGGTTTCTGGATTTGGACTATTGTTCGAATTTAGTTCCTAGATGTGAATTTCATCTAGATTTACATCACAGGACTGTTGATATTGCTTTGTTCAGCTTAGATTTGGGATTCGGAATTGATTGTGTGTTTGGATCTTAGATTTGGATTTGGGATTTGTTTTCAATCTAACACGAGTCCAGCTTTGTAGCCGTGCTATATTGAAACCAAATCCAAATCGAAACCCAAATCTATACGAAATCTAAACAATTTAATATCATTTTATAAGATTAGCGATTCTTTTCTCCCTTCTCGGACTTTATCTTAAAAATCTCATCAGATTTGGATAATTCAAAGTCAAACCCAAATCCAAAACTCAGTCGAAAACAAAGCCAAACATATTTGCACTAAATCCCAAGGTCTTGGATTTGTTGCAACCCTAATCTTTCCTAATCTTATGTGTATTCGAAATGAAATGTTGAGAATCACATTCCACAAGCATCACTGATTTGTACCTTTTCAATATAAATCTCGTATATTGCCAGTATTTTTACGTGCTTCTTTTTCTTTTTACAAACGATGATGTTTTTCATTGCATCGTGTACAATGTCTGAATTGAATATTGCTCTATCCTCAGTCACAGATGAAGATCAACTCTAAAGAAATTAAATCTAGGAGGCATTGCACGTAAGTCACGACCAACGATGGCCAATGAATATCAACTATCTGGCTCATATTTGCACAGTAGACAGACCTAACATATTTAGGAATAAACTAAAATGTTCAGCTCAAATGGATTAAGCACTTCGGAGATAAAGGCGTTGCAAATGTGAGAGGATGGGCTATATAAGGAGTGTACTTTTTAGAGTAACACTTTTCAGTAAATTTCCATTCACTAAGCGACGATAAGAGGTATAGAAGAGATTTTTTCACCAACGATATCATCGATGTTGGACTATATTATCATGCTACTGAAAATTACTTATCGTTGGAGATGTTTGACCCGAAGCTCTATGCGATTTCCAGAAACACTGACCTTCTTGAAAAGCTAAGTTAGTCAGATCGGTGCAATAGAATATTTTGCGAGCAGTCTCATTTATAAGCGCACATCAAGATACATCAAGTAGCGTTTTCAAAACTTTGTGATATTGAACTTTGGTAGTAAAAAATTTTCAAACAAGACGAAACGTATCGAAAATCACACGCTAATAAGACTACAACGATAAAGAATTTTTATTAAAAATCAAACTATTCTATTTCAAATGCAAGCCGATTGCAACAAACCTCTAAATTCAAAATTTGAACTTGTTTGGACTTACCAATCAAAAATGGTGAAGCATTCATCTTTCATGAACCACAGAAAGATATTTAGTCTACTTTATATTCCAACATATCTTTGGTAGAATATTTTTCGTTGAAAAACCTATTTCGAATGTTTACTGCATGTGTAACTTAGTTCCTAATGAGTTTTAAAAATTGCTTAAATAATTTTGAATAGTAATTCATCTTCACAAAAATATCAATTTTTTATCGAATTCCTTCTTCCATTTTACTGCAATCCCCTTCAAGAGCAGCAAGAAAGGCGATGTTCGTTTTTCGACATGAGAATTCGCACATATAAAGATCATAATAAGAAAATTGTATGATGAAATTGTCTCAACCTTTGGTAGAGAGGCATGCAATACCAGCCAAAGACTTATGAAAACTGAATGCTTCGGCATTTGTCCGTAGTAAGTCCAAACTAGTTCAAATTTTGAATTTAGAGATACACGTCGCGATGCGCTTTCATTTGAAATGGAACAATCTGATGTTTGATAAAAATATTCTTAATTGCTGCAGGTTAGAATTACGTAGAATTTCAGGTACTTTTAATCATGTTTGAAAAGATTTTGCTGCCCGAGTTCAATATCACAAAGTTTTGAAAACATTACTTGATGTATCTTGATGTGCTCTATCAAATGAGACTACAATCGAAACATTCTATTGCGCTGATCCGGGTAACTTGTCTGATCTATGTGGACGTTTTATTCGAAAATCGCATGTCACGCCAAGCAACGATTGTCGATCAATTCAGTACCTTTATTAGCATGCAATGGAACCCATCGCTAATAACATTTAAAGTAAAAAAATCTCTGTTATAACTCTTATCGTTGGTTAGAAAATGAAAATTTACTAAAGCGTTTTGTATTCAGAAGATATTAAAAATGTATCCTACCCACTGGCCCTTGCAACATCTATATCTCCAGCATGGTTCATTGATTTAAGCTTAAATTACCAGTTTCTTCCTAACTTTGATAGACCTAGTTACTGTAAAAATATTATCCAAATTGGTGACACTCATTGTTTAACGTTCTATAAGAATTGGTCGTGACTCAGGTACAATGCCTCCTAGACAGAATAAATTTACTGTTTTTGATCCACAGGAATTACTTCTCACTGCTCTAATTCACTAGTATGTAGGCAAAAGCACTAATTAAACGGAGTAGGTGTACATTTTTTTGAATAGTGCTAGTCGGAATTACATCGTAGGAGTCTAGATTTTCTTTATTCTAAACAATAATAATTCTTCTAATGAATACAGTATTTAAGATTTAACGAGAGTAAAAAAAATTATAAAAAACATGCAAATACGGAAGATTTTCATTTGTCATCATTCTCAGTATGCAGTTAAACTTGAATTCAATTACAGGCTAATTGTTACAGTAGAAGTGGGATGAAAAATTTCAATGGCAACTTGAATAGAGAATATTATTTACAAACGATTTTTAAAGACATTGATATCCTTGTTGTATATACATTCTGAAACTAGAAATTTTTAAATTAAAAACCTTGTGATCCATTTATTTTCAATTCCAAAAGTTCAGTTAAAAAGCCTATTTTTCTACTGTATAAAATAATAGAGAAGAACATTGTCGATCAATCGAGATTTCATTGATCTATACACCGGAGCGACGTGGATAAACTTCTCGTCTTTTTCAATATATTTCTTATTGAAATTGTAAAATTTTCGACTTTCTACATATTCTCAGCTTCTTCGGAAACAAACCGAGAAGTGTAATTTCCTTACAAGTTTTTTTGAAATAGTTTTCGGACTTCTAATCTTTATGTACAATCTTCAAGGGGGAAACATCTTTTTCGTCGTTTTTGTAGTAATGAAATTTTGGCGTAGATTCTGATTTTGTCCAAATTTTGTTGTACTCCTAAATACTCCTTTGTGTTGTTCGTCGATTCGTGGCAGATAAAACATTTTCACATCTGTTACTGAACTTTGTGGAATTATTTCCCGGGAGCCTCATTTTCACTGTTTTTTGTACAATTTTGAGAATTTCGCTTGGTTGCAATGGAGTTTTCTAAATTTTTTCGTACTCCTAGCTACTCCTTGATGCTCTTCATGAATTCGAGAACAACTCAATATCCTCACAGTCACTTTGGAATTTTGCGAAGCTTTTTCAGTTCCGAAAGCTCATTTTGGCTGGGATTTCAGTTAATAAAATTTCATATCTAACCAATGAGTTTCTCTGCGTTTTTCTTGTACTCCTAGGGACTCCTTCAGGCCTTCTATTTGTTGATATTCTCCATTAGATTTTCCAAGCTTGCATTTATCTGGAAAACTATAAAGTCCAAAAACCATGATGTTTCCCCCTTGACAATCTTGCTATAACATCTACAGTACGAAAAGAGAAAATTCATCGACATAACACGCACTCGTATTAATGCGCTAGTCAATATGTACTACAGTTTTGCTTTATTGCCATTCAACCTGTTCAAAATGTTTAATAAATAACTGAAAGATTTGCTTGATTTTTTTCGATATAACCCGTCGATGTAAATCACCGAATAGAATCATTGAAAAATAATCGACAATGAAATTTTGTTCATACTCATTTGTACAGCGTTTTGTCATTCTATATAAATGTTTGAAAAAGATCATGACAAGTTCAAAATCTGCTTCATCTATTTTAAAATCAATATATGTCGTGTTATCTTCAATAATTTTAATCATCGACAATGATGAACAGTTAAACAATTTTTTCAAAACAGCTCGAAATACTTGAATACAATCATGTTGATTGTCAATAGAATATTTGTCATAATTAGACGTACGAATCTGATAGAATATATTCGTGAATAAGTTTTTTGCTGAATTACACATATATTTACAATTTAATAATTCAATGTTATAAGGACATTCGGCTGTTGTTTGTTCAATAGATTTCATAAGAATATCTAAAGCTAATATGTATTGTCGATTAAAATCATTACGAAAATATTTAATTGATGCAAATGATGAAGAAATAGTGTTATTTTCTATCGATTCATTTGTATTGAACTTAAGATGATGATAGTTTTCGATTAGTAATGATAAAATATGTATTGAAGAATGATCTCTCATGTTCGAAAAAAGATTATAAAAGAGAACAATCAATTTTTCAGCCATTTTCAAAGGCTTGATGCTATTTAAGGGAGAATGACATATTTGATTGAATGCTAATAGAATTAAATGGAATACATCACCATAATTTATATTGATTATGGATAAAAACTAAAAATTGCAAAAGAAAACATCATTTTTACGGTTATGCTATATATTGTTATTGTATGTCGATACTTCATTTTCATGGTGCTGTTGTTCAATTTTACATTGACTAATAAACACATTTCTTTTAATTAAATTTTCAATATAAATATGAAAAGCGTCGATAATCATCATAAAATCTTTATCTACAGGCATTCTTTCATTGTGTTCAATACTTTCAAATGCCATTTGTATGCGTTTTAAATGATATAATTCAATATCATCCTTGTGATGAATACGAGAATTGCTTAATTGAAATTTTTTCATTTGAATAGTATTATTAAAATTTTCAATGTTTTGACTTATAAATAAAGGTACTCGTTGTTCAAAATATGATAAATATCGTCGGAGGATGACATTTTCAGATGCATGAATAAAATCAATATGTGTTAGAGTTGTCCGTCTTCCTTCTTGCGTCTCATCATATTTATCATTGAACTGGATATGACGATTGGTTTCTGTTGAAAATCTTGTGTTATGTTTGAATACATTCGACGATGAATGACAATTAGTATTTCTATCGATAATAGTATCGCTCCGAATCGAATTTATCATGTGCACTATGAATATGCACGTTGCTTTTTTCGATTAAAAATAACAAATTTATTTAACTTGGCAACATCAAAATGGAGAAGTATTATATTTTGTCATAGTAATTAATAGCAAAAGCTTAATCAAGCATTTATTTAACCAAATATGTACATCGATATTCATTAAGAAAATATAAGTTCAACAAAAAATATCTTCATTTAGCAGTCATGTATTGTATTATTCAAAAGTTGTCATATAAATTTTTTATTTGATTTCAGAGTTGTTTTAAGAATACATTCGATGAGTGAAAAGCTTTTCAATTAGAATTGGACAATGGACGATCTTGTTGAATAATTAATATAGAAAATATTTTTTTAGATTTTGATTCCAGGCTATAGTGAAATAATTGTTAGCAGTTTGAAAATGTTTTCAAAACAACGTATAACTACAAGTTTTCGGTGAACATACTTTCTCACTTTTAAGTCGAGTTGAACGTAATAGTTTTCTGACTTCGGAAATTCTCGAAGTAATGAAATCTTCACAGAGTTTTGTTTTACGTTTTATAAAGAGAACGAAGCATGCTGTATGAAAGATCATTGTCGAAAATATTAAGTCGATGATGAGAGACAAGAATCCACGAATTCAACACTTGAACTGCTAATATCAAATGAAAAAACTATTCGTAATACATATTTTGTTCGGCTTGACATTACTGGTAAATGAATATTTGTTCGAACAATTATTTGTGTAGTGGTCGTTATTTGATGTATGTAACAATGATAAACCTGTATGATTCGTATGTTTGATTTAAGTTTATGATATTGAAAAAATATCCAATGATTCACGATTGTGCTTAGACATTTATTTACTTGTACATTGGCCGTCTGTGAATACATCAATTCTAGTTTTGATAAATTCTGATTGTTTGAATAAAAATAGAATTTGTTCAAATTCAAATTTGATTCATGCCCTTACTAGAACTATCAAACCGAAAGCTAAGTTTCTTTGCTCAGACTGAGACTGTAAATGTTGATATTATACTAAGTAGTGATACGAGTTTTGTATGCTCAATATCGATCGATATAAAAAAAGACACTTTATCAAGTACTCTTTTGATTCGCTGTAAGATTGATTTACAGAGACGTGAGTTCTTCTAGTATTATTGGTAACCGTTGGTGGATATCACGGAACCATAGATAACTGGTCACTATCGCTTATAAAAATTAAGTTCTTGTTTTATTTTTACAAAGTTAGAAAGTATACAAATGACATCTTCATTTTACTTTTCTTTCTACTATTGAATATTAAAATTTTAAAGTTAAATAATTTTGTATTCTTTATCCTTTGACAATAAAATAACTTATTGCATATAAAAAATTTTTCTTCTCATCAAGTGGTGTGAAAACTCACGTGTTAATTTATCACTGAGTCGAAGTTTCACTACTCAACATCACGGTGAAGTTACAAACTAATTATTTTATATCTTCATATAAGTTTGAGAGACAATATTTTTTCTCTGTTATGAATACGAGTATCATAGTTTCGATGAGTGTATTCTCTTCATGCATATAAATCATTCATCAATTCATAGTTACATTCACACTAACATAAAATCTTCACAATTATAATAACGATTGAATTTTGAATGAAACTCGAAACTCTTTAAATCAATACACATTTCTCTGACACAAAACCTATTTATCATGACATATCAGGAAAATAAAATCAGCATTGGCTAATGATTACGTATATTGTATTCTGATAAGTAGATTTTTACTGTTTGGTGTGAATCTAATATTTATTGTTTTCAGAACCTACTGTCTGGACAAAAAGAGACTATAAAGCCATCTAATGTTCGCATGTATCTCATCTTGAAAAATAGAATTTTCTCAAAAAGTTCATGAAAATTAATGACAAATAGAGATGTTTTTCCGCATTTTGAGTTATTATAATTCCCTAGAGCTTGCCGTAGTCATTATTGATGGTGTGTGTTGTCATTTTCGTAAAAGTAGTTTGTGATAATTGATGTTTTTCTACAAGCATATCTTTCATAGATAGATCGTTATTGGTTTAATCTTCTTACAGTGCGGATATTCTCTCAAGTAACAAGACGTTTAAAAAAATATGTCTCCCTTTTCATCATATGTTTTTAGTCATTTTCTCTCTGAACTATACATGATACTAGATTAAATATCTGAAATTTGCACAGTTGGTTACCTGTTCAAATGAATTGTACGAGCTTTAATGCCTTTATAGCTATTTTTTTACAGTACTGTGTTCAATCATACAGAACATTTTTGTAATGTACAGTAATCCCGCTAACATTAGTTGAACAAATTATTACAAATAAAATAATATGAAAAATTACACTAATCTGATTCAGATAAACCAAAAAATAGACCGTATTGTGAGGGTTGGATCGAAAAATCTCTTTGATGAACATCACTGCTAGAAGTGCACTCATATTAAACAGGATACATGAGCGAGCGAATCAACATTTTGCATAATTTTGGGTTCTTTAAGAAGAAAAACTCTTTCTAGAAAACGTCAAGAGGTACTACTGTCACAAGATATCCATAAATTCAAAATACTATTAAATTCAATGAGAATATTTTTAATTTAATACATCCTGCTACCAATAGAAGTCTTCTTCGAACTAAGACGTCAAAGACACAAGTGGGGTTTTCAGAAAATAAATGTTCATCGTGATATGAATCAGTCATTCTTATCTGATGATTTTATACTTTCGATATTACTTGTCATTCTTTGGAAAATATATAGATCCCATGAAATAAATTGTTCAAACTGTATGTTGCAAAAATATTACGAACACTTTTTTTTGTTGCTTTTTAAAAAAGACTTTCAATCATGACTACATATTTGTAACTATTGAGCTTTGTTTCAAATCAAATTGTTACTATTTTAATTAATTTGGATTTGTTTGTCGAATATTGATATCGACATGAAAATGATGTCATCTAATCAAGTCAATACAATCTATGATTTCATTAATTTACAAAACTTAATTATGAAATTGACATGTTATTCGAGCTAATCCTATATTGTTTTCAAATAAAATATCTTGCTTTGAGTATCGTTTTCTAACCTCTGATAAATTCCTTTGTATTTATAGAAAACATTATGTTCAATAAAATCTATATAATAAGCGTAACCATGTCACAATCATAGACATTTTAAAAATAACTTTCATATTGCACTATTTTGCTCGTATTGAAAAACTCACAATCATAGGATGAGTGATTTCAAAATTTTTACGTTTGTCTAATTGAATATTAAAATACATGAACCGTTCAATATTGAATAATATTTTTGTTTTAAATCCAACGAGCAAAACTTGATACTGAAAATAGAAGAAAAATCTTGGTTCTTAAATCTAAATAATGCGCCTCTTAAAAATATGATTCCAATATATTTAATCTAATAAGAGAATTCATCTTGAAATATATTATGAAATAAACCTAAAAGAATTTATGAAAGATGTAACGTATATGTCTGCCATCTAGCGCATGTCAACGTCACGTTTTGAATACAAGCATCCATTGATCAACGATGATCCAATAGCATATCCTATTATCTTTCTATTCTATTTTTGTTTTATTTTCCTTCTCGTAGTGGTGGTTATTGTTTTTTCTCTTCTATTGTGTCACATTATTTTCTTTCGATAGAACGAGATCCAACTATTGTTAACGAATGTAGTAATGCTACGACAACAAACAGTTGCACTAAGCTAACGACACAACACTGAATCAATCAAATAATTATGTATGATGCTTTTTGTTTTTGTTCAAAAGTAGAAGACAAAAGAGAATCAATAGAAATACAATATATATATTCTTTCTATAAACATATTGAACGTTAGCGTACACTATATATTGATTTTTTTTCTAGATTTTTTTTCGTTTGAATGCAGGGAGACCAAGACGGACACGCATTGTTGTCACCGTCTCCATTCATGCTCACTGATGAGACGACGAAAAATGATCATACTTCCTCAACATCATCATCTCATACTACGTCTACTGAATTAGCTTATCTTCCTATCGGTTGTTCAGTTAGTGCAAAATATCGAGGAGCATTCTGTTCAGGTATATATTCATATTTGTTTTTAAGAAAAAGAAAGCAACATAATTCATTTTTGATTGTCTTTTGTTGTAGCGCAAGTTAAAGCGATAGTAAAGCAAGTTAAATTGAAAGTAACCTTACTTGATAGTGGAGATACGATAACAATATCTGAAGAGCAAATCGTTCATTCAGTTCCATTGCGTATTGGTAATACTGTAACTATACGTTTAACATCATCAAACCGTCGTCAATCGAATGATTCTAATTCTAATCATCATTATTCTCGTAGTGGTTTAGCCGCATTTATAAATCAAACAAATCCCGATGAAAAACAAGCAACTATTAAACAAATTATTGATAATAGTACTTACACGGTTGTGTTCAATGATGGTGACGAACGATCTTTACGACGTTCATCATTATGTTTACAAGGTATTCGTCTATATCAAACACAATATGGACAACAAAAGATTCTAGAAGAAATTCCGACATCAACATCACCACCACCATCGATACAACCATCATCATCATCATCATCAACAACATTAATGACATCAACTGAGACAGCAAATACAAATGCCAATGATATAACATCAATCGTTGCTGTCAAGCGATCCGGAAATTCTGATCAACAAGCTTTTCCAGCCTTAGTACTTAAACGTAAAGCATTAGCTGATTACATGTGGGTAAGAAGTTTCGTCGATGGAAGAGAATACATTGTTCACACACGTGATGATATACAACCCTATCATAATAATCCAGATATGCAAGCTCTTTGTCGCTCAACATCAAAACAAGCAACACAAGCTTGTGAAAAATTTATCAAATACAATCAAATACCAGCTGTCTGGCATAAGAAGAAGAATCGACAAGACAAGTCTGATGATAAAAATTCTCAGAGTGATGCTGGAAGTACAAGTGAAAGTGATTCAAGTTCAAGTGAATCCGAAGATGATGATGAAATTGATGAGGAGACAACAGAAGAAAAAGATTCCTTCGTTGCACAATTATTTGCTTTCATGGACGACAGAGGTAAATAAATCGGACATCGTTTTGTAAATTAGTATGTACATTATCGACAAAAACACGAGCATTTTTTGAAAAAATGCTTATTGTGTCAGTATGCAGACTAATCAACGTATCTTTTCTGTGCTTGATAAAACGTTTCGTTTTTTGAAACATCTACTGAGTAATTTATTTCTTGAATAGAATCGATGGAAGGTGAAAGATCACACAATTGAGACTGTAATCTGAAAGAAAAGTCATCGTTTCCCATACAATTCAATTTTATCGAAAAATGGGACTTGTTAGATAAAAAATAATCGAGAATCATCAACATTTCTAAGTAGTCATCCATTCGATCGCATTCATAGTTAATTTTCTCTCCATATTAACAATGTGTCTGCTATCTTTGCGGTGATTTTTCTCGAAAAAAATTCTTAACAAAACAACCCGGTGTTACATTAGTACGATTGAAAATTTTGATCGTTTGACTTGATTGGAAGAAAATAAAGAACATAAAATAAAAACTACCGCTTCAAATCGTATCTATTATCTTTTTAAAGGAAACTCAATACTACTCGACACATCGTAATTGCAGATAACAGAACACCTATTCAGAACTATATTCTACAAATGTTGAAACCAATAAAACACTTTCATACATGACACAAGAATTTCTTCAAACTCGTTCATGAATACGAAGAGTTTGATTTAATTCTCTGACAATGGGTGTTCTCTTTCAGAAATGGTTATTTCAATATTTTAGAGATTCTTTTTCAGCTCTAATCCATATTTTTACTTAGAAGACTATATCTCAATAAATTTTCTCAAATATTCTACTGTCATAATGCAATCGATTTACTTTTAACAGTCGGCTTATAATAGATATCATAAAATATTGTTCTTGCATGTGCAATCGTGTGAATTTATCATTTTCTAGGTACACCTATAAACAATATTCCCAAAGTTCAAAATTATGATCTTGATCTTCATCGTTTATTTAAAATTGTCCGTATGTTTGGCGGCTATAACAAGGTTAGTTCTAAGTTTATGTAATTGAAATCTATCTGAAAAACGTACTATCTTACTAGGTTACAAAAAATGATCAATGGAGTAAAATTCATATAAAGATGGGTTTACCCGATGAAATTTCCTCGGAAAATGGTCGATCTATTGAACATGCATATAAAAAGTAAAACGAAAGAAATCATTTTGTTTAAAATGTTTTCTTGAAAATGCTTTTCCTTTCAGATATTTATTTGCATATGAAGATCTGTCTAAAAAGTTAGGTTCAATGAATGCACCTAGTGCTTATTTTGGTGGTCGTACAAGTTTAGGTAGCGATTCACGACGTAGTTTAATACGCGTACGACAACAACAACAACAAGAAGAGAAAAATCAAAAGAAACTTGTCAAATCAAAACCATCACCTGCATCTGTCAAGCAAAGAGTACTATTAATTGTGTTTCTTGTAAATTTTTTCTAACGTTTCTTTTCTAGTCTCGTAAAAGTAACGAATCTCGACCATCCATTGATTCAAAACAGGTACCAACAACAACTGCGAAAAAACCAAAAGCAAAATCATCGGCAACTTCAGTTCGAAAAGGGCCAAATAAAACCAAGCCCTCAAATGTACTTTCGTCGAGTACCTCAGAATCTGAAAGTGAAACAGAAAGTGAAACATCTGATGACGAATCTAATCATTCATCATCATCTATTTATAATAAAACTAAAGCCAAGCCTGCTTCTTCAACAGCACAGAAAAAACCAGCAACATCATCATCTGCAATACCGAAAAAGACGAATCAATTAATATCATCGTCATCAACATCAACAACAACCACAGCAAAAGCTGATGTTAAAAAAGTTTCTAATACTACGAAACCAACAGCATCATCAACCAATGATAGTAAACAATCAAAATTAACTATCACGATACCAATTTCAAAATCGAAAACAAATCAATCATCAAATTCAACACATGTTCAATCCATGAAAAAAACGAATGTTAATTCTTCAAATAAAGATGACAAGAAAAAATTTTCTGAAACGAAATCGATTACAATTAAAACTGAATCGAAAACAATCTCATCATCAATGACGAAAAAAAACGTTATTTCCTCATCGAAAACTTCTCAAATAACTAAAACAAGTCAGCAACAAAAGCAATCATCCAATGAATCGAGTAAATCAACATCAGGTAATAAGGTACTACCGTCATCGTTACTACCATTTAAACCGAAAGCAACTCAATCACATACATCAGCAAGCACTACTGCAACTACGCATAATACCAATAATAGTACTAATAACAATAAAGAACGATCGGGACTTTCGAAAACAATATCATCGTCGATTGAATCACGACAAATAAAGCCAACGAAAACAAATTCTTCATCAATAAAAACAGTTTCACAAGAACGCTCAGCATCAGCCCCCGTCAAGAAAACCAAACCAATTACTAATGAAGAAAATAATACAAAACCTATTTCATCGGCGTCATCGATGAAAATTCCAAAAATTTCAGCAAATCATGATTCCACGTAAAAGAAAAAGTTTTCTAATAACACATGTCCCTTTTTTCATGACATTTTCCTCTTCGATTTCTTTAGAAAGAAGAACACTACTTCGATTGATAAAATTCCTAAGAAGCAAACCTCCAAAGAGAATACAGTTAAAACACTGAAAGCACAAGATAATACACCATCAAGTAAATGTAAGTAATCTGATTCGTTCTTTTTCATTGCTGAAATCAGTACGACGAACGAAAGTTTTTGTTTTTCAGCATTAATGAAGGGATATCTATGAATGACTAACTAAAGTTCTGTAAAAACGGAACACCATCGTGTACGAAAAAAATCTCCCGCATTCATCTAATAGAAGGATACGAAGTTTGCGTTCTAGAGAGTTATGAGGGTGTATGTTTTCGATCGAACTAACTGCACCACGTCATCTAAAATTTCTTTTTATCGAGTAACCATTGATTATCATAGCCTCAGTGTATAAAACATCGTGCGAATAATTTCTTCTATGATATTTTCATCTTAATACTTCTTTAGCAAATAATGACCAACCAATAAAATCTCATACTCCATCTCCAACTCGTCCATCGATCCCTGAACCAGTCAAAAAAACTATTTTACGCGAACCATCACCATCACCTCTACCTGTGACACCAGCATCACCATCACCGTCACCATCGACACCACCACATACAACTTCAATGTCTTCCATTAGTGATGAACCGATTCCATCAACAATCCTACCAGTTTTGTTGAATGATACACCAAGTGTTAGTTCTTCAATTGAAACAATACCAGGTAAAATCTATAAAACAAACCAAAGAATCTTTTGCCAATCATTGTTGTCAGAAGTGAAAGTACTCGAACAGCCATTGGTACAAGTATCGACATCGATTACAACAAAAGAATCAATAATCGAAAATGAAATTATTCCAGTAAATCAAAATAAACGTCCACATGCAGATGAAATTTCTGAAATCAATCTTGTATCGTCGACTGTAACTGAAATCGATGAACAACTATCACCATTGAAACGTGCTCGACGTTCAATATCATCTCAAGAAAGTATTGAAACACTTAGGTAAGTATTTTTCCTGACAAATATAACACAAATATGCGTCAGAATCTATTCTTATCATTGTTTGTCTAGTAGTACTGAACAACCATCGATCAGTGATTTTATAACTGCAAATCGTAATACTCAATTAACATATGAAGATATATCGATAAATGATGTATTACTTGTAACTTGGGGTAACCAAGAAATAAAACAATATCCAGCTAGATGCATTGAAAAAAATGATGAAAAAAAAGAATTATTAGTTCATTATACAGGGTGGAATTCTCGGTAAAACATAAAAGAATTTGTTATTCAACTTGAAAACAAACAATAAAACATGAACCATATGTTTGTTGTAGTCATGATGAATGGATTAAATTAGATCGTGTCATTGAACGTAAAGATTCAACAAATGCTAGTACATTATTTCAACAACGACCACGTCGTACGAGTCAAATAAATAATGTACGACAACATCTTGATTCAACAAATTCTACGAATTCAATAGAACCAACTAATCAACAACAATTAGCAAGTTCATTGATTGTTGATATTAGTTCGTCTTCGACGATTATTGATGATGATGAACAAACTAAACTTGTTAAAACAAATACAATCGAAATCAATAAAATGGAAGAATCGGATATTGATGATAATAGTCAAGGTCATAGCGAAAGTAATCACTTTTTCTACTTTAATGAAACGAAGATATTGATTTAATGAATGTTAAACTTAGTTTGGAATCATGTTGAAACAATTTCATCGACAGAAGATGAAACTCTATCATATTCATCGACTACACGCATAAATCAACCGGATTCGAATCGATTGCCTATAGAAGAACTGACAAATATTCGACGAAGTTCACCAGCTACGAACAATGAAAACATTCTCTTAACAACTAGTGTATTCGAATCTGTTGATGAAAATGATAATCAAACTGAATCGACTAGAGATGAAGAATCAATACAACCAATCATTCCGAAAAGACGACAATCAAGAGCAACATCATCGAATAATAAAGTAAGATTCAAGTTCCTAGAAGATCTTTGACAATTATTCTGCAAGAATATGACCATTTATTTTCATACACTAGAATATATTCGCTCAAATGTTCGGCGTTCTAGATGTTAATAGAAAGCTTAGAGATTCAATTGAAAATTCTTTATATGTTTCTGTACTGCAAATGTCTATGGTACAAATCGAATCGTACAGTAAAATGTTCTTATTCGTTTGAAATTTCGATGAACGCGTATGTCAATGTAGTTTACTATGTCGCTGCGATGAGTATGATTCAATCAAAATTCAGAACTATGGATTTAAATCAGTGCTCGAACAAAGTGAAATTAATCAACGAGTGTTTATATATATATATATATATATATATATGTGTGTGTCGAGATAGTCTAATCACATGCATAATGATTGCGTGTATCATAGATGTTCGCATCAACAGATATCATTCATGTTCATATCTTCAAATCGAACGAATTAGAAGGAAAATTTTCAAGAAAAATAAATTCTCAGATAAAAAATAGACTATAGTTTTTATTAAAAGAAAATTCGCAATACAAAATTTAAAAGATTCTTTGCGAGCGGATAGGAAAAAAGTAAGAACAAAACAAAACGTCCTGCTTTTCATGTAGCCTTTTCTTTACCAATAATCTTCGTACAAATAAAACAAACGAAAATTGAATATGTTTGCTTTCTTTTCAGATCGATGCAACACCAAGCATCAAATCTGAACAAACTGACGACTCTCCTGCGGCAATATCCGAAATGTAAGCTTTGCTCTGTAACTTTATTTAATACTTATGTAGACTTTATTTAGTCTCGAACAACCACATCAATATCCACTACACGTCAAAGAAGAAACTATTGATAGTTCATCAGTATATCAAGAATCATTTCAAACACCAACAGTACCACCACCATTACCATCATCACCATCATCATCATTGTTTATTAATGTTGAACCCATTCTACCTTCAACAAATATATTAGCGTCACCACCAGCACCAGCGACTGGCAATCGTCGTGCTTCTGTACGCCAACAAAAACGACGTTCATTGCGTGAACCAACCAGTACTAAAGATTCATCAGTGCCAACAAAGAAAAAAACAAGATTAGATGTTGGAAATATTCTTAACAATGACATCGGAAATGATTATTTAACTAATATTGATCAAACATCGACAAGATCGAATTCGACTGAACAACAATTTACCGAAAGTATAATAAGTACGTGACTGTAGTTTTGTTGCTGAATTTTATTTTTATTTTTCTAGCAAAACGCTATCGACCGCCAGGAAGACGAGGTGGAAAGAAATTTGTTAATCATCAAGGTTAATTCAAATTATATTCATATCGAAATATAAATTTAAAAAAAATTATACTTTATTTAGAGTATGAAAATGAAGATTATCGTTCGAACTCACCATCAAATATAACCATGCGTCAACAACTAAAGGAAATGTTCAAACATCGACCTAGTCGTTATAATTTTCTCGATTTAAGTAAGTTTCTTCATGGAATTTTCATGCTCCTTGATTCTATGTAAATATTTTTTTTAAAATTCATCTTCTATTGAATAGATAACAATTTAACTGGTGACGAACGTATAAATCATTTGAAAGATCGTATGCGTGAATGTCAAAAAGTATTTTTTAATCTCAAAAGTGCATTAGTTAAAATTGAAAAACAACGTAAAATATTTCTTCGTAAACAAAAACCAATTCTATCTACCACAACAAGTATGTGTGTATACTACGAAATGCAATGATTTTGTTTGATTTTCTTAGAACTTAATCTAGGAAAAATAATCTTACTTGCTTTTGTTTTGTAGTTATTCAAACAGGAACTACGGAAATATTGGGAACAACAACATGTACATAAATTTAAAATGATTTAGTTTTATTGCAACATGAAAATAAAACTAAGATGTTCATCATTTCTTGATCTATCTGTACACATTTATACATATATTTTGTGTTTATTATTGTTGTTGTTTTGTGTAATCATTTTTTTCCTTTTCTATTTGTTTCTATAAATACGCTACAGTGCATCATTTATCTTGAGTGTATTCATAATGTAAATTTGTATTCTCATTTGCTTGCTTGTTTTTTCTTTCTCGAATAAACAACAAGAAAGATATTTAATTAACTATTAGAATAATCATCGAAAGGAATTGATACCATTGTCGGGATTAACTATTAGAAATACATTGAAGTTTGCTGATAGAATATTTGTTTTTATTTTTAAAACGTTTTTTTCGACGTGTGATCTAGAACGGGCAATATCTACTATTGTTAAGCACGTACTAAAGAAATCTATTTCTTTTTGAAGATCTGGAGACGATTACCAATTGATGGCAAATATTTTGCTAATACATCAGTTTAACGAGCTGGTTGTATTTCACAAAATCATATTCGAATTCAATTTCTCTTTGTCGTTCCATACAAAAAAACACATGTTATTGTTTTACTACGGTCAATAGCTATAGAATAGCAATTTTCCCTAATCATGAAAACGTGTGTTTTGTTAAAAGAACCTATTTGACAAGTGTGACGTGAACACTGGAATTTGTTGAATTCAATAGAATTATTTCTAAGCAATTACTCAATTTAAAAGATGATACAGTGCTATTGTTGTCAACGCTTTCTTAAGAGCGTTCATGATACTGACAATGACAACTATATTTTTGTTCACCAGCTACAACAATGATGAACTATTCTATCATCATTTTTGAAGAGAAGACGCATGTTTTTGGAAATAACACCATCGAATCTTTATTCGAGTTCTAATGGTTTTGATTTGTTTAGCAACCCGGGGATCTAGTTTGTAATCAAGTAAGGCTTACTAAAATTCCGAAAGCAAACGGTGAACTACAAACATGAAATAAAGGATGCCGATGTTCTTCTTAATAGATAGATCGTTTTTAGTCGGTTGAACACAGTTTAACTCTATCATAAAAATAAAAGTGGAGTGCATTAAAACAATTACAATATCAAATTCTCGATTATATATTAAAAAAAATGACGTCTTGCTTGTGTTTGAACAGTAGAAATCAAATCTTCTAATTATTCTTCTGTGTTTTTGTTATAACTCTTTCCCGTTATTGATTAGCAACTTTTTAAATCTTTTGTTTTTGGAGAACATCATGTGAATTATATTACGGTGTGAGATTATTAATCTTGAACAAACATAGATACCAATAAGTGTGTTAGAGATATAGAAAGATGATTGAGATCCAGTAACACAGTATGCTGACTTCTACTAAACATAAATGGTATGAAACTTTCACAAAACATTTCGAGTTTTTAGTTTCCTTAATTTGAATCCTAATGTTCATTAGTCGAATGAATGTGGGAGTATTGTACTCTATATTAGGCTGAACAATTTTATTATTCAAAATTTGCATATTAATTGTTTCTTGAATTATTTCGAAGTAATCAATAAGTTTCCTCATTGTTATTGAAGGCAGGAAATGCAGTATAAAACTTAAGCAAAGACACTTAAATTAGTTTTACTTTGAATCATACTCTCACAGTTATGCTTAAAACTTTTGTGTAAACAACAATTTATTGCCTTAGGAGAAATCGAGTAGAAACACATTTTATTCACAAGTGTTACTTTCAATTGTTGAAGAAATAGTATCATTTGTTGACAATGTTTCCTGGATAGCTGTTGACCGTGGTGTATAGGTAAAAACTAATGATGTTAAATAGATAACACCATCCTGACGTACAAATAAAATAGGTGTTGATATAGATCGTTGAATCCATGCCATACTTGGCATTACAGATGCAAATCTTGGAACCTCAGCTACTAAAGTTTCACTTGATCTAGACGACACACAAAAAGAGAATGAGAAAATATCAAACAATACTAAAAATTATTCAAGTACAACATACCGATATTCTGTACATGGAGATTCAGTTTCACCAAACCATACGGATAAACCGGGTGTAAAATTTTCACCAGTTAATTCTATCGTTGCTGCTGTACCACCACCGTCAACCTTAAAAAAAATGAAATTCTTCGTTTTTCGTTTTAATTGAAATTCATAGAAAAACGATAGTTTTCCTGAAAACGTACAACGATATGTTTGGCAATTGGAGCCGGACTTATTGAAAGTGTTACAGGACCTCTTGCCTCAAACCATGTATATTCGGCTTTATCAGTTGATATTATAGTCCAACATGCTGCATCATTAATATCAACACGAAAACGTTCATTCATGCATGATTTCCCCTTGAAAATACATTGAGAAAAAAACAAGAATAAAAAGAATTCTTTTCTTATCTATAAAATAGTAATTACTGGTATGGCAACAATGCGTTCATCGGCTAATGACAAGTAAATGAAGTTTGACGGATGATTTTTAAATTCAAATGCACACTTATGTAATTGAGAGACGGGCTCATCGGAATCAATGAATACACGATTTTTTTCAACTTTTCGAATAATCTGACAATACCGAAAAAGAAAAACACATAAACAATATATATAATTTTTAAAAAGTCTTCTTTTAATGGTCTGTTTACTAAATAGGGTAATGATTGATTTGTTCTTGCACAAACAAGTTTGACTATGGAACCATATTGAATGAAACCTTGTTTGACAGAAAATTGATTTGATTCAATGGATAAATCGTCATCATCAACTAAATGAATATAAAATGAGCCCCATTCGTTTGGACTTGCATGATACTGTTTATTTTCATTCACATGTAAAAATCTTGTACTAATATTTTGACTTCTATCAAAAGAAAAAAAAAAGGGAAAAAAATATGTCTTGTAATTCTAGAATCCTGTTTGTCTTCTTCTTTGAAAGGAAAACTATTCTAGCTATACCGAAGACGATTGAATAAAGCAATTTTTGATCCCGATTGAATACATACTGCTAAACATAAAAGAAAACAAAGAATTGTGACACAGAACATATTTCTATGTCTAATTTTTCCATTATTTTACATTCAGCATTTTTAATCGATTGTTTTTTCTTTGACGGCTTTGAAATAACTTTTATTTTTTGACTTTGAAATAATCCAATACATGGACCCGAATGATAATTGTCTGCATGAATTATTTTTACAGTTAAATTAATATATTTACGTTTATCAGAATCAGATATGAATAATGTTTTAGCTGAACCAAATTTTCGTTTATCATGGTCAATGGTTAAATTTTGCATTTCATTCGTTGGATAGTTTTCATTATCATTGGTATTTAATGGTTCACTTATGCCAATCATTACACATAGACGTTCTTGTTCATCTGTTGATGACGAACAAAAAGATTTATCGATATTAGAATTCCAACCATCACCTGATAGATAAACACTTGGTGGAGGACAAAAAAATCTTAAGAAAAAAAAACGTAGTTTTGTCTAACATTCAAATTGTTCGTTTTTATTATAAGAATACAAACCGTTTTTCATTGCCGTACGATTTTTGCGCCACTTTAGCATGAAATATTGTAACAGTACGATGACGACGCGTAGATAAGTAAGCTGACATAATTTCACGAGTTATCGGACGATGATCAAGTTCTTCATAATTATTATTTTGTACATGGCATGCATTAAGTGAGATTGTTGATCGATTTTCCACTGATGTTGGCATGATCGGACTAGTGGCTGATGTTGGTCGACTACCTAAAAGAAAATAATTTACTGTCTGTCTAATAAGTAGAATAGGAAGTAAATTTCATCTTCTTGCTCTTTCTCCTTTTCATTTGTCAATATTTTCATTACATCTGGTACATGTTTCCCATCGTTCAAATATACAGAGAGAAAGAAGAACATATGAACTAAACAGTCGATTACCATTGACAGTGAAAACAGTGTTGAAAAGATCATTCATATTCATCATTCTTGTTCTCATGTGACAATGTAAGAGAAAAGGGAAAAAAAGCATAGACTTATGAATCCAGATGGTTATTTTACACTTGGGCTTTTGTTATCAATCATTAAGATTACATACTGATTGTCGGGTTTTTTCAATTGTCGTCGCACATGGTTACGACATTTTTAGAGGTTTTCGATGATTTTTTAATGTTAAATAATAATCATTTACGATGCAGTCATTAGCAATAAAACTATTAACTCGAAGTAATGAATTATTTTGTGACATAGTTAAAGAAATAGTCGTTCACATTCGATTATAGTCATCCGTCTGTTGATCATAAATTGATAATCATGATAAGTCGCGAAACGACGAAAGAAAGCAAATGCTAATGAACAAAAGTAGCATGAGTATAATCAATCACCATGGGTGCCTATTCATGTTCATTGATCACGATCAAAGTAGTCGAACATCTGATTTTTCTTTTCATTCAATAGAAATAAACATATTCTGAAATTTATGTTTTCTGTCGAATATGCTATTAAAATCAAACAAAATCTTCAATTTTACCCATAACGACACGGCATGTATTCTTCAAGTCATGTTAATTTGATGTTTGATAATTAACTATCACAATTGCGTTTGTATTCAAAATTGTCATATCATCTTCGATGGATGTGATATTTAATTTTGTTTTTCGTGTTAATATACATTCTTATCGTAGAATGTTTGATCAGAAAGTATGTTCTTGAAAGATTCTAAGAACACTATAGTGTACATGTTAAACAAGAGAAAATGAAAAGTAATGTGTATTTTTCATTCAAAGCGATGTGTATCTTTTATCGTTTATTCGTTCTTGTTCTCTTATTTTTTGATGATGAAAAACAATAAAAAGAACGAAGAACAGAACAGTTATTATTCCTTTTTCCAGACATCTGCTTCAGCTTCAATCTTTGATAGGCAAACATGATTAGTAACTAATTCAAAATAAGATATGTACGTATGTATCTATTAGTAATGATCACATTGGGAAATAAAGTTTAATACACGTGTTTAGAAAGAAATACGACAGCTATATAAAACACATCCTTTCGTTTTGACAAGCAAATTCATGAAAAAATTTCTCTGTATGTGTATGAAAATAAGTTTCGCATTTGAAAATAAATATATAAATGTATATTTGTCTAGGAAACACGATGAAAGTGTGAATGATTAGCGGGCAAAGGTGTTAATAGATTATGATCAATGAATGGTACTGTTTCTTGAGGAATATTTTGAACACAATTTGATTTTGTATTTAAATCTTCAAGTCTTTCTTCCCCATTATGTTCTTTTGCTTCTGTATTCTCTTTTTCATATACAAATGTCGGTCGACTTGATGTACAGTTTGTACACAATGCAAAATGAAGATCACGTTTAAGACGTTGTTTAATTGTTGTTGATTTCTGAAAATATTCAATATTGTAAAATAAAGAAATTTATCAACACAAGAATAAATGAAAATATTACTCCATCTAACAGTCGTCGCCGTTTTGCTTTGAAATAAAATTCCAATGATGTAACAATTAATGAAAATGATAGGCCAATGAGTAGCATAACAAAAATGCCACCTATGAAAAAGAATGAATAAGAGATGGTTCAAAAACACAACAATTTTTATCTACCAATATTTTTCAAGTCAAGTTCATTTGTAAAAGATTTTTTCCTATGATCAACATCGGAATCATCACACCGTTCGGGTAAATTCCGCTCTTTCCACCATTTAATGTATAAATTATTGAGAAAGCCATTTTCTTGTAATTGTAAAATTTCGTTTGATATACGATCACGATATGGTGAACCGTGTGTTGTACCAATGCCATAGCTTTTCGATTCAATTAAACCTCCTGAACAAATCATTTAGATTACTAATGTAGATATGAGAATACAAAAAACACGAAGTCACATCAAAGTTTTATTATATAGAAAGCTCCCAAGAGAGATAAACTATTCGTTTCAGGCACAAATGATTGTTAGAGTTCTTGTTAAAGATTAGATGATGTTTTTTTGAACTTCGAGGCTATCATACGATGAAAACAATCTTAACAAATTCTTTTCTAGGCAATAGTGTAAATATCCTGTTTTACAAAGGGAATTTACTTCAATTTATCTTTGCTAATTTTTTACACAAGCCTAATACGTTTCCTTTTAATCAAATGTCGACTTAGTGACAAGATTTATTGTCATTCTGATCTTTTAAGTTTTTCTTCCACTAAAGCAACGTTTCAAATAACATACAATTTCTGTGAATGTCTATAGTACTTTTATTCTGATTGTTTCTCTTTGTCCTATTCAAATAATTACTGGTTTGATGCGGAAAACTCGAATGATGAACATATATAAGTTCTAGATTGACCATGAATTAAAATTGAAAACTTACCAACTTGCATAAGTTCACAATGACGTTGAACATTGTACTCATTTGTGGCCGATTCAAGTAAAAAGGCATAATTTCGATTTTTAACCCATTCAATACCTTCTTCAGTTGTTTCTGGAAATACTTCAGGTCGAGATGACATAGTATACCACATTCGTTCATAGATAGGAATCTTTGAGCTCTGTTAAGAATATTTAATTAAAAATTATCGAAGTTTCTATGATCTTAGCAGTAGACATTGATTTATTTATATACTTTTTGTTAATACTCAAATATATTTCGTTAGAATCAGACTCTTTCAAAATGGATTTTTATGATTTTCTTCGAAAATGAAAGAATTTCATTGGATTCATTATCAACAAATACATGTGAACTTTTATGAAAGTAATTCATGACTTGGTGAACATAAAAATCTAAACACTACTCATTCAAAAATCATCTCAAGTTCGGATTCTTCACAGCTATTTGTCAGCGACTCGAAAGCATCAACCAATATTGACTACCAAGACTTGGTGTAGTCAAATGTTCATTGAGATTTGTTTTTGTTGACTTACTCGAAAAAATTGTTCTGTGCTTCCACCTTTCAAAGCACCGTATTTAATACTAAAAAGAAGAAAGATATTCACATTTTTTGTACTGTTTGTTTTTTTGTGTTTGTTGAGAAATAGTTACACAGTTTGTTTAGCTAATGCTTCAATATCATCGATGGGCGATTTAAGACGTATCGTGGTAAGAAAAGCAGCAAGATTGGCAGTATAAGAAGCGATCATAATCAATGAAAAGAACCACCAAGAACCGATGAGTACACGTGTTGATAAAGAGCGAGGACCGAAGTCTATGGCTATTCAAATATTTTATTTATTAAGCAAACAAAACACACTTCTTGCTTTCGTTCTCATACTTTGTTTCATTAATGAACCGATTGTAAACCAAAAGCAGTTCACAATAGTAAAACGATTGATAAGATATTCGCTATGGCGTTTACATGAATAAGGACTTTGCCATTCGTATGGTGAAAATCGTGCCATAGAAAAAAGAAATAGACTAACACCTAAACAAGATCACATGTAATTAATTACATGAATACTGACATGCGTCATGTGAAATCACGAACCAATATATGCGATAGCCATGAAAAGCCATACTTGAACGGTAAGTGGCTCCAAGAAAGCAAATAAATTAGGCCGAGTTCTCAATGGTTTGCGAAATAATATTGTTATACCTATTCAAAAACAAAGAGCAGGCAAGATATAGTACTAAAAAATCGATTCACAAGATATTCCATTACCAAAAGTCATAAATGGTTTTGTAAAATCAATAACTTGTTCTCGTGGATATGTTATTGTTAGAGCTCCAATGCCTAAATCTGCTGTCTAGATATTCAATAGATTAAGAAATTTATTTGATCATTTGTTTGACACGAAAATAAATAACGAAATAATTTTACTCGACGTGTTAGTTCACCAATAATTCCAGACCATTGTCCATTGTCATCTTCTTTACCGTAAGCAGCATCGGTTGCGATACGAATTGAATAATTAAAATGAAGTCGTCGAGCTATTTCATCAAGCATATCAATACCTTAAGAAAATATCAAAGAAAAATAGTGTAAAAAAACGAATTAGTCATGGTAATCGATTCTACGAACAATATCCTTCGAAGTAAACTGTACCATTACTATGAACTTTCCGTAAAACGTATGGTTTCTCCTTGAATTAAAGCAAAAATGATATAACAATGAGCAAAGAAAAGAACAGTGTGGTTTTAATTACTTCTCGTGTAACAACTTGCAAATGCTTACGAATATTTGCCATTTGTTGAATACCAATTTGATTTATACTTAATCGATGTGTATTTGTCCATGTGCCTATTTCTATCATACCATGATCACTTAAATCAAGTACTTTAAGTTTGATCGATCGACGTAAACCTGTTTGATCGAAATCCACGATACCAGTAGCACCAATAAATTTTATCTAAATTTATTAAAAATAATATTTTGATTTTGATTATTCTTGTTGTTGTTAACAAATTTTTCTTTTAAATAGGAAACAAGAACAAACAAGTTATTGTTCTTCATGCTCAAAATTTAGAAGAATATCAAAATAAAAGAAGTTTCTCACTACACGGGTAATATCTTGTTGATGGTAATAGTTTACTATGAGTGAAAGTCAGATAGTAAGTAGTAGAGACACAATCGAAAATACATATTTTATTGTTCAATCTACATGAACAAAAGAATCATTTTGAAAACTATCATCTTTGCAAATCGTTCAATATTGTTTGGACATGATAATTTTATGTCATTCGAATAGCAACTTTGATTTTAACAGATAATCTACAAATCGAAATTTCGAAAGTAAAATTTGATTCTCATCTCAGGCTCTTTACATAACTTAGATCGTAATGAAGTATTTAACCGCAAAACAGGCCAAAATACTGTCAACTTTTACTATAAATTTGCAGTCATCGTCTTGAAATTCTGATCTATGATACAATAGGTATGAGACAGTCGAACACGAATATGTCACGATCCAATGATACGTATTGATTATTTATGGAAAAGAAGAATGTTTTAAAATATTGTAACTCAGAAGAAAACTTCTTTCAGCTAGATGTTGAATTCTTAGAAAGAACTCCTAGATACTTAAAAGAAGAAGATTGTCATCAGTATTTAATACTTCTATGCCTAATGATGTGTGAAACCTTGTTTTAACTAACTCTGTCAAGATCCTCTAATGAAAACCATGATTTTTTATTGACTATAGAGTAACCTAATCGAATTATCTGTAACATTTCATGCTCTGATGTTTGAATTATAAGAAAACGTTTATAAGTTTGTTTGTTGAAATATTGTAGAAGCGATTCATTCAAATATTAACAATGATAATTGTTCATATTTTAATTCATTTGAATATTTTCTAGAGGCAACTAATAACTTCTTGAATCGTAGTATCTACCGTTGTATCCCTGCTTTCGTTTACTTTTGTTAAGATACTGATACTCTATGTTATAATTGATTTTTTGCTGCTTTCTTCAACATGATTTCCGTCAGTTTCTTTACTATTCATTCATTTCACTCATTTTGAATAGTATATCATACTTTTAAAAACTGTACACAAATGCGCATGTTTACTGTCGTTATTCTAATAACTATTAAGAAATAGGGAAGTATCAAGATACATGTTATCTTTCATCGAATATAAGCTATCGTTATACATATTCGTTGTGAAATATAAACTTCATTTTCCATGTGATAAATGATAAAATTTGAAAATTTCACGTCTCTTTAATACTATTATCAACGTCATGAAATTAAAAGTGGATAGATATCAAAATATTAGTAAATAAGAAATGACGATAATAAGATTTGATACAGAAAAATGCGAATTTATCACTGTATTTTCATCTCGAATGTAAAAACACATTTGGAATGTGAATACGAAAGCTATAATTATGATTTTACATATGTTTCGAGTAATAGAAGTACGTATTATTTCAACTAGAATTGTTCCAAATAAATAATTCAATTTATGACCGGAAGAAATAAGAATCCTAGACGATACTTGAAATAATTACCGTTCTACTGATGTCTAATAGTTTTTCTCCCATTTGTTGTTTAAATGTCGAATAGATATTCGTTGTGAATAATTTTTTCCAAGAACATTCTTGTTGTGGAATAAATCGTTGCTTTTCGTATTCATCGTCAAATAATAATTTTCTTAAAATATATTTTACGGTATCTAATGAATCCTTAATCAATGCTTGTTCAATCTAATGAAGACAAAATTTACAAATTAAACACTGCATATCTATTAAATAACTTGAACAAACTTGATAGTTTTGTACTGATTTACTTGGCACTAACTGTAAACTACTTAATTGAACTCCACTTTCATAAAAATGCGTCCAATTTAATTGTCTTGCATCCTATTTGAAAATAATATATTAGAAAAAACACAAGAAAAACAAACATGAGAAGGCAACTCACTACACCAACGATTAATAAATGATAATATATACTGACAATACCAAGATTTTGTGCCTAAGTAAAAAAAACAAAGATCTTTTGAATCAAGTTTGTACAAATATTTTGTCGTTTTTCTTACATCCGTAAAAAATTGATCAAGTGATCTTTGACTTAAAGCAATAATGATTTTTTTGCTTGGATCAGCTTTATCTCTTAATTCAGCAAGTATTGAACGAGTCTGTATCGATTCTTTTGAATCTAACGTTAATGCCTTCAAGATAATCGCTGGTTGACGATTTCTTTTTACACGTAAAATATCCGATAGAAGATCAAGACCTTAGAAAAAGAACAAGGGAAAGATATTCGATTAGTCCTCACAGAATAAAAAAATCAATAGATTTCTATGATGTTTTTATAGTCCAACTACGGAATGACAATTTCTAACCGAAACTGTCAACGATCGTTGTCATACTTCAGATAATTGTATGAAAATTCTTTTGTAATATTTTCTCTTGAAAAAATCAAAACCCTGAATAAAAATACGTGCTTCCTGCATTTTTCATGATATTCTCGTGAAAAACTATGTTTATTACAAACCTTGTGAACTAAACTGAATTCATTGTATGGTTGAAAAAATTGCAAATTTTTCTGATGCTCAAACGTTGTGTGGAAAGTGCACAGGAAGTGTAAGAGTACTCGTTTCATTCAAGATTTTGTGCTCTTTGAGATGACACTCTACGGACTAATATTGAAAAAAAAATGTTGTACAAACTGAAAATTTACTAAATTTGATATTTGAAAAGCTTTATTCTCCTAATCAATCAATAGAATTTTCGATATAAATAGTTTCACTAGAGAAAATTTGATTAACAATAATAAAAGTGATTATTTTAGGTAGGGTCTTGTGTTTGATAAAATTGTAGAAAAACCAAGTGAAAAATAGCAACATCTGTATAGTATCAGTGAATCAGTTATTTACTTGAATGTTTTTCGTAGATGAAAAGTAACCTGTTATGATCATATCCCCATTCAAAATGATCAACAATATCCCTTAAAGCCATACTAAAATGTTCTGAACTTGTCTGCATTTGTAATGTATAACTATTTATTGAATTATTTTTTGTCATCGATACTGTCATGTGTGGAATATGCATTTGTGAAAGAATACTATGAACGAATGTCGGGCATTGATATCGAAAATGTGTTATAGCAAATAAATAATTTGTTGCATTTAAATGATGACATACTGAAACGGTAGGAAATAAAGCAAAACATTTAAAAAAAATAACTCACATAGACATATTTACATTTTTCTATAATTTTTAATTGATTTCGATTGTGATAGGTAATCATTTCAACATTTAATTTTATATTTGTCTGTAAATAAATAGATGATACAATCCATTCACGTTCAAAATCGGCAATTAATGTTTCTATATGATATTTTTGTAATGAATCATGGTAATCAATAAGGACGACTAAAATTAGAAGATTTTAAAATTTCCTAGATATTTAAATTCAGATGAATATATCATTCTTGGATTCATATGAATTTTTATAAGAGAATAATAGTTTTTTTGTCGAATTTAGATTATTGTTTTTCAGATGATATACTCCAAGAAATAACACATATTTTACAGTTGATCTACTGTAACTAATTTTTTCTGTCAGCCTATTTCATAGATATGAAAACTTTAAATATTTACAAAGTGTTCTATTATTTATAGGAGTGAAAATGAATGATATCGATGATGAGCATCAGGGTTTTAATCTGTTTGTTTTTGTAGTATGAAGGAAAATTTTTCTGCTTTAGTTAAATACAATATGAACATTGAATGAATTCAGTTTCTAGATATTAGAACATGCTAATATGCACATGATTGTTTTTTTTTATGGTATTCATTCTAGATTTTCTCGTCTATTGTTAGTTACTCATTGGAATCAATGAATTTAGTACGACACAGATAATCTTTCAATTGACGATAATACGATGTAAAGAGATTAAATTAATGTGTATTACCAATAGTTACAGATGATCGATGTTGCTGTTGACCCATTATTGTAGAAGTCATGATAGATACAATAAAATAGAATAACATCCGATTTTTAATATCATGCATCATTTTTACAATTGAACATATAAGGGAAACATCTTGCTCTCTTCTATCTTCTTTCGAAACTAGATTCTTGCTTTCTCTTCTATAAATGTTATCTTGAGTGCACAGCAGGAAATCGCCTCCTAAGAAAAAGAAAAGAAAAGGAACGAGAGTCGAGTGAGGAGTAGAAATAAGAGAAGAAAAAGTCAATTGCAATTCTGTTCATATGAGAAGACTCACATACATAATGGCGATGAAGACTGAAATAGAATGTCAGAATTCTAGTGGCTGTTCATTCTTTGTCATTTTTTATTATTCTTGTTGATCATTTTCTTTATCTATTGTTGTTCGTTCATTGAGTTGATTGTGATATTTTAATATACGATAAATATTGATTTTAATTTATTTACATCAACTATTATCTATTCAAGGAGAATAATGACTGTTTCCTCACTATTCTTAATTTCGTTTTTTTCACTTGTTAGATTTTGATAGATCGATATAATTAGCGATTCACGAACATCGGACAACGAGAGAGAGAGAGAGAAGAGGAAGAACTTGTAGCATGTTAACTTTGCCATGTTTGTTCTAGATCTTTTCTTGATTCTATTTAATTTGATTAGTTTACAAACGCACGCATACTTAGAGATCTTGCCATAATTGAATTTCGGACGGATAGACGCATTGATTCAAGAAAAGAACAAAAATCTAAAATCAAGAATTATCATTCTATATATTTCTACACTTAAAATAATGCAATGCATATACATAATCATTAGATCAGATAGTTGTAATAATACACCTATTAATTCTCTTTCAATAACATAGGAAAACCACAATAAGATGCTATAGGACATAATAGATCAACAAGAACCAATGAAATAGATGAAAAAGAAAACGCAATATAAGCAATTACAAGTACTAGTGACGAATCATTTTAAAAACTTATAAGTAGTTCTTGTTTTATTATTTCTTATTACATATTTAGTAGGAATAAGCACGTGCAATCAAGATGAAGATAAGAAAACGATCTCATATATTATCATGAATAATTAAAACTGTTGTTTTTCATTTTCTTCTTGTAACCAGACCTTGAAGTGCGTTTTGCATCGAGAAATACACGATATCATACAAGATAAAGTTTTGTATTAATTCCAAGAGACGTATTTGACTACCACAGAATCACTTGAAATGCTTTTGATAAAGACCAGTAAGCATGAATATGAAAGGTATGAGCAGGAAACGTCATGTTTTCTTTGTTTTTTCATCTTCCAATAGAACAGCTAATCAAATGTTTTTAATCGCCTAAAATAAAGTGCACTTGAGTTAAACGATCTTGTTCAACTTGTACATTTTCATGCTTATAATCGATAGATACGGTGTTCATTCATGAAAGAAAGAAAAAGACTGCAAACCCTAATTCAATTCGATATGTCAGACCTTCAAATACGAGTGTATAATCGAATTAATACATCATGCAGTCTCTTTTGAACGAAACTTTTCTTTACAATGTTTTTATATTTTGTTTTTGTGCCATTCAAGAACAACGTGCTGTTTAATCTAATGAGTGTTTTTTCACGGTAAGGAGAAACATTGCGAAAGCAATTTTCTTATTGACGTGATCGAATTTCATCATGAATAAGTTTGATGCTTCTTTCAACAATAGATTACAATCTGCATTCATATATTCAGGTGGGACATAGTCTAGTCAGTAGAGAATCGACACTTGACAATACACTTTCATAAGAAATGCGTACTGTAGAGAAAAAAAAATTCAGCTCAGAAGACTTTGTTCAAAAATGATTTAAGCGAAAGCTGTTTCTTTTTTTTCACTCTAGGAAACTATTTTCGATACAAAATAGTTTTCGTTTTGAGAATCTGTGATTCATGTAAAAATAGACCTTACTGAATACTAGAAGATCATTTTCTTTTTACTTATCATCTTAGTAAATTATAGCTGCTTCGTTGATTTGAAAAATAAAATTCTTCATGTTCATGCTTAATTAAAAATATGACGTGTCTTTGTCACATGGATTTCGGATTTCTCAATTTGTCAACCTTGAATTTATAAAGAATAATTTCAAGATTAGCTCAATTGACAATAATAGATAGGGAACTTTTCAAATGCACTACTAGTGTATTTATTTATGAGAAAAAATAACGTAAAACTCATAAACATAGTAAAAGATAAAATCTAATTTGATTGATTGACGAATACACTTGATTAGTTTGTATAGAAATAGGAAACAATTATCATGCGATTCTATGAGATAGAAATTCTGACTAAAGTTTATTGCATGATCATTTTCGTGAAAATTTTTTCTAAAATTTAATAAATCTATCATAAAACATGGATCTTCTCCAGCGTTTGTTAACATGCTTCTTGTTGAAGAAAATTGGGGTAAAAATTTATTTGCATAATTGCTCCTGCGTTTTTGTCTGTCACTGTTGAATGATTGAATAAGTGCTAATCTTCTATATTGCATTATAATAGTAATGATAAAAATTGGAAATAGTTGTCTAGAACACAAAATTCTCTCTCGAACTACGTTCTGAATTTGTAGGCGACTGGCTGAAATACAAATGAAATAATTCCACTAATGTTTTACTTATCAACAAAATGCATTCAACGTAGTTTCTCTTTAGAATTAGAAAGTGCAAAAATGTCAATCAAATTAATTCCTTTCAAAATTCTTTTCATGGATGAATTTTACTATCGAATTGTGTATTGGAACATAGAATCTATACTGCACATTGACCTGAATTCCAATTTTATTCTATTGAGTATATGATATGAGGCATAAATAAATAGATATCAGACAAATCGATCAGTTTTCTATCGATAATGTTATTATGCAAAACGTATGAAACATTGTAAGATAATTGAAGATATCATAGTAATGATAGTGATCATGCTCTAATTTTGATTCAGTTTAATTATCTAATGTCACTTGAAATAACAAGAGTACTACATGGAAAATACTATCGTTTATCATAAAAACCTTATACCTAAATGGATATGAAACATGAAAATCAAGTGTAGCAAAGTCTAGAAAACTACTTACAAAAATGAAATAGTTACTTTTTAAATATGAAAAATATTAAAATAAAATTATTCTACGTAAAGAATTTTGATGCTGTAAATGTGATATAAGTTATCTTGTGAAGCAAAAGAGCAAAACTGTCGAATGTCTATTTACACGATATTGAAAAAACCTATTAGGTGAATCAATAGAACTTAGTATTTGTAAATTTAGCTCTTGTATCGCTCTACATAAATTTTCATTTGTTCTACAGTATGAAAACTTGTATACTATTATAATACATCTCATAGTAAGCGATTAGTTGTAAGCCTAAAGAACTATATTAACTAGTGCTAACAGACAAATGATGCGTGACTTGCTCATGTGCATTAGAAATACTAATAGAATCACTTGATTTTTTCAACGCTCAATTGATGGTATGTCAACATCCATCTAACGGAATTCAGAAAATAGAAATTACACGTAAGAGAAAAGAAATATTCAACAGTGGCCTTGTTGGTTCTAGTCTAATCAACAAATCTATGATTTAAATAAATAAAAAATAACCTTTGGTACTTATGCCAGTGTATCGGTTATTATTTTCTTTATCAATCTACGTATACAATTTTATGAATAAAATATGTTTGGAAATCAATTGATACTGTCAGTTTTTCATTATTGATTCTATCGATTAAGATGCTTGTAAAATTTTTAATAGATGCTTCTAATAAATTATGCCTACACGAAAGACTCTCATTCATATCAATATATTGACTAAAGAGCTTTTTTTTTCAGGCGTAAATCTACAATCATGCTTTCGATTATTGATTAGAGCAGTTGAATTCTAAGAAATAAGAGTCATCTCTGCGAATATATTATGCACAGATATTTAACCAAAGCTACAGATTGAATTATGTAACCAGTACATGAATTTTAAAGATTAAGGAAAATAAACAACAATACATAGGTTGATTTCTTTCATGGTCAATGTTAAAATGACGGAGATTATGTTCAAATAACCATTGTTCAATTGATACGTTCTGATGCAACGGAACATGTTAGACAAGTCCGCATTTCACAATGAAAGAGTATATTGATACATACTACTGATTGATAATGAGTATATGCTTTTGAAACAAACGAAAGAGTAGACATTTCGTGAATACACACTGCCTGTAATGACATGTTATGGTTATCGTTAGTATTTGAGTATTTTACTGCCATTTAATGATGCAACGTAATAGAATAGTTATTGGTAATCATTCTATTTTCGTTTGTTATTATGCTACCGTGTTAATTATTTATCTGATTACTGTTGTAAAGAAAGCTAGCAGATTATGGAAAAATTAAACAAGAGCTTACATAGGCTATCACCCTATGTATCCCCATCAATAGTTACTTGATCTAACAACTAAACACCTAAATACACAAATTTGTAGAATATGATTTCTTTTTTTTCATCTCACAGACCAAACGATTAGAAAAGTCATCATAGAATGAGAAACAATTTTCTTTTTGTTTAATGAATTACACAACATTACTTGTCTTTCTCGATCTGCTCTCATGTTTCCTACTTACAAAATCAAAACTATTCTGATAGCTAATATAATCAATCTAAATGAGAGAATATTCTGACATTGTATATACGCGCACTACTATTGAATAAAAAGAGACAAAAAATGCAATTGACAAGCGTCTAGTTCATTTTGATCCTAAAAGAAAATGTAATTGTTTACAAGCCAAACATTTGCATTAGTATCTTGAGAAGTATATCTTAGTGAAGAAATGTAATTGTTGATATTGATTGAAAATAATCTTTAGTAATCTACATCGATGGAAAAATCTAAATATCGATATTCAAATGGAGAAAAGCGAGGCAGCGAAATTTCCTAGGCTTGCCTTTATGTATAAATATATTGATTAATCGTTAATTAGACACGAAATTTTGTTTCTCTTGATCATTTGAGTTTATTACTCGATTTGCTTTATTCATGATGGCAGCAATGTATTTATGTGAAGATTCTGTACATATCGTTAGAATAGTCACATACAGTAACATTTCCATTCTTGACTTTTTCACTGTAGAATTTTTTTTGCGAGATTGGACAAGTTTTTACTCAAAAAAAATTCCTTTCCGCATCGATTAATTCATGATGTAAATCAGATCTCTTAAAATGTTGGATACAGCATCACCTGAGCGCTTGGTTGCTTGTTTGTATGTGTTCTATCTTCAAGAAAGATATTTAGTAACATCAAATATTATTCTACAATCACTGAAGTCTTAAGTAAAGACTAGATTAAGTGTTCATCGAACACTGTGATTGAGTAACTTTCGATGAGAGTGATTTATATATCACATGCAATAGTTGATATACAATAGTTCTGAACGTGAAAGGAAGTAAATTTTTAATTGCGTAATATTTTTCGGTCAAGATTTGCCCGATGATTGAACGTTTACATTATTACCTTTTACTGATTGTCTAGACGATCGTTCATAGTATATTGAAAGAGATATATCAAACAAATAAGAGGTAGCCATAAAGAAAATATTGAAAATTAAACTCGATTATTCCTGAAATAAATTGAAAATTTGCAAAGTGTCTATTCAATCGGCTGGTCTGTCTTAATTAATTACAGTTCTGAATACTTTTATATATTCAATATTAGGTAACCATATCATAACAATAAAAGTATCAAGAACAACTATTATCAAAAAGTTACGTACAATATTTAATTTCGACTCTTTTTTTTTGGAAGAGTTCCCTCAGGTATTTTTTACTTCTTCAATAGTATCCAATCTCTCGTTGAAGTGATTCTTTCTGGAGAAATGGTTACTTAGAAAAGAGATCACTTGTTATCTTATTGACTTTTGTGAAGTATTTCGAGCATATTTATCGAATAGTTTTAGATTAAACTAGACATTTATTACTGATGATAACAAAAGTTAAGTAGTCATAGATATTTTGTTTCAAATGTGATTAATATGATAATAAAATAAAATTAAAATTGTCAAGTTTAATTCAATATTTATGGATAAATTGTTAATTCTTTGATTAAATAAAATTTCATTATTTATCAAGACGTTTGTTTTATATAAAAAAATTCAAATCATATGTATATAGAAAAAGTATAGTCATTTTTGGTCGTACATCGTCACATTTCCCTCGATAATGTTCGATATACTTCAATGACTTCAGAATAGATAAATGAATGTCATGATTATCAACTGATAGTCGTATGTGCAACGCGAGGAAAAAAAAACTACAAGGCTATATAAGAAAAATATGCGTTATTAATGATTACATAACCATCGAGAGGAGTGTAAGAAAATTTGAATAAATTTTTTAGTAGTACTCCAATTATTTTGGGATTGAAGAAAGGACTTTTGACCAAAAGTTAAAGTTTATTCTATTTTATCACGTGTCCGAATACATTATTATTTATTGGCCATGAACAATCGTATTTTATAGTACCATCAGCAGACACAAAAGTATCGATTAATACAATGTTGTAACACTATCTTTTAATTTCATATTTTCCATATCGTTTATCGATTCCTTACACAGTTATTAGTATTGGGTTGTGACACGAATGAATTAATCCCTCGAATTTCTCACACTTTCCATAGATGACGATGCCAGTCTATTAATTCAGGATTATTCACCGTAAAAGAATATATTATCTTAGTACAACTACGACTAATAGAATCATTGGTATGGAATATGTTTATTGTGATAAGTTGGATAATTTATGAAAAAAAAGGATATTTAGCTCAGCCATCAAAGAAACGTCCTCGAAGGATTTGTTGTTAAGGTACAGTCATTTAATCAATTTACTTGTGATACCTATAGTTGATCATTAAAACAATCAACAAGACAAGCATTTCACGACATCTTATCTGCATTGATATGACTTGTCATGGATAATGAATATAACAGGTTGCCATTGAGGGTGAACGCAATGAAGTTGAACGTGTAAAAAATAGTGTGTTAATTTTGAAGTTGCAAAGGAGATTTATCGACGGCTATCGACTATTTCCTGCCTATGATATTGAAATGAAACTAATCTATTTCAGCCAGTACCATCGTTCATAAATGGTTGTAATATGGCAGAAAATGAGGTGTCTTCCGATGTTTTTCTGACATGCCTTTTTTTTAGTGCGTAAACAATGTCTTTAACCGTGAATGGAGAATGAGATTACAACAGTCAAACTTGAATTCTAACTCAATATTCAAAAAGAAAAAGCAAATTTTGAATTTCGTTCTTGTCATTATTTTTCTGGGCACAAGTTGTTCTTCGTTACTAAGCTCATAGTTACAACTGTCATCTACTACATCATGGTCAAGGAATGTATCATTACCGATCTTATTTTTGGTTTCATCGTTTCATACAATCCTATCTTCTGTTATGGTTGATAGAACTTTTTGTTTTGCTACTTTTTGAATGGCTACCATTGAAATTCTATTATAAAACATAAGAAAAGGTAAGAGGATGTTTATTTCTCATACAAAAAATGCATGTTGATCTTTATCTTTTAAATGAACTTGTGTAAAACGATCGATCGTTAATTCTAAATTTATTTCTAGTATCCTATGTACTACAATGTAGTTTGCAATGGAAGTTAACTATATGAATTTATCTTATCATGTTATTTAGAAAATTCATTCTGTAGTGTTTCATTGATAGTGTAATTGTTGAGATAAGAATGTTTTGTCGATTTCTACTCTAAAACTTTCGAGGTAAAATGTTCGAAAGTGAAAACACTCAAATTTAAGTATTTCAAATAATAGTGATCCATACCAAATGTTTAATTACTCATGTAATTGGTTTTCAAATCTCCTTGTCGTATTTTTTTCTGCGTGATCATTGGTCTCTTTCTTAGCTTCACTTATCAACGAGGATGATATTCACAGTATATATATATGTCTTACTAAGTAAATTCATATTCGTCATTTGTATGTTGTCAAGTTATTGTTGAATATATTCTACACAAGTGTAGGTAGTTATTCACTATATCTTTTCATTACTCTTCCTTTCAATGACACACTTTTTATTGATTCACAATCACAGCGACAATACAATACATATGTATGAGTAAACATGGTCACTAACTGTTGATATACGTAATTTTGAATGTTCATTAGCAGTAGAAAGTTTTTCATGTAATCTATTTCCCTAAAAATCTGTATGATTTAAATTTGTTTCGCTTTATTTTCTCGCAGCATGTAGTATTAATTGTATAAAATATTCATCTATCAAGATTTGACTTATTTTTTCTTTTAGATTCAATCTAAAATTCAGCAGTGCTAGATGAATTCAAATCGTGTGCGCCTTTGGTGAGTTTTTAATGCAGCAATTATCGACAAAATACGCCTACATTTCCTTCATTATGAATAGCTTCTACTGACGTCCATTAACCTGTAGAAGTTATTGATTAAATGTTAGTTAATAATAGTAGCGATCTATGTCAATAACAAAATCATTGACAATCAACAGTTGTTTCTTTCTCAAACGTGAAATTTTAACAACAACAAGTATAGAATTCGTAACGAAAAATTCTTACGTATGTGGAACATCGTGTCGAATAAGTTGGGAATTATTCATGTTTTCTCAGCCAGACTGTTCAATAAATTGGTACGCACTTCGTTATGTTGCTGAGATATCGACTGTACTAGCAATAAAATTTAAAGTCTCTCATTTTCATTACCGGAACAGCTGTGACATTACTCTGATCTAGAGCAATATTTTCCCAATGAAATTGAACTCCTCCTAATTATTATCATATTCAAATGTAATCTACATTATTCAATGCCAATATCCAGCGATATTCTGCAAACGTATTCAATTTCACAGTTGAACAATACTATTTACAACATTATTATCCAAAGCAAATAGTTTCACAAGAAAAATAGAGAAAGCTTTTCTTTGTACGTTTAAACTGATCAAATTCGATCAAACCTATTCCAAGAGTTTCATCTAATGAATGCTTCTTTCACACGTGCAGATTTCCAATAGAATAAGATATTGCGCTTATGCGATATGATAAATAAATTGTTTACGAATGCACTACAGCTATCGGTGTCAATCGTTCGATTGTTTTCTTTTTTTCCACAATCATAATGAGTTTCATTTATTCTCTTGTAGACATTTTAGGCGTTGAAGCCTTCATATTTATCCTACATCAACTATTTAATAATTATGGTCTTGTTGTTACTTTTAATATAGTTTTTGTTGAAAATAAAAAATAAAACATGTTCAATTAAAATTAATATTTTCATCTAACAAAATACTTTTCCTAGCGCTCTTTTTTGCTCAGTTTTTTTAATCATAGTTGACAATGTCGGCTTCTGTGCTATGATAGCTAGTCATCTTTCATTTCATGTCTCTTCTCAATGGAAGCAAAAGAATCCAACATCGTCAATTAATGAACAGCAAGAAGTCACATTAAAACATCTCGATCAATTCAACAATCTACACGTTCGTCTGAGTCAATCAATATTCAATCTATACGATAGAATCGCTAAAAATAGTGAGACTAGTTTCAGAATAATGTATCAAAGCGATCTATCAAATAAAGTAAAAGATTTATCCTTAAACTGTTCTATTCATAAGGATAACAAGTTTCAACACGTGACTATTGATTTAAATACTGATAAAGATAATAATCAAAACATGAAACCAACTAAAAGTGTAAATCGAATACTAGTCGATATTGAAACATATAGAAATCAATTGCATAATACTCATGGATCGATTAACATTCAATTAGATTCTTCTCAATCGAAGTCATGTTTTTGTCATCATCATCAATCAATAAAATTATGCGAACGAATTTCAGATTTCGAACACGAACTTTTACTAAAAACGTCTGTTGAATATATCTATGAGATTGAATGTTTGGAAAATAAATATAATGTCCTCAAATAAGATTATTTTATTTCATAAAATCGAAAATTGAAAAAATGCTTCATTTCTTAATCATTAAATGATAATTGATTAACTAAATCTGCTCGATGAGCTCTAACGTCAGGACCATGTTTAAGAGGCATTTCACGTAAGCCACGACCAACGTTGCGCAAATACTGTCACCGATCAGGCTGATATTTGCATTGTAGATAAGCCTAACATGTTTAGGAATAAACTGAAAATTTCAGTTCAAATGGATGAACCATTATGGAGATATTAGCGTTGCAAGCATGAGAGGGTAGGCTATATTTTGAGCGCTTTTCAGAGCAACACTTTTCAGTAAATTTCCACTTTCTTAACAACAAGAAGAGGTATAGAAGAAATTTTTCCAACAATGACACCATGGGTGTTGGGCTATATTTTCATGCTAATGAAAGTTCGTTATCATCGAAGATTGTTCGACCGGTGCTATAGGCCATCATCAGAAACACTGACCTCGAAGATAAGGTAAGTTAGTCGCATCAGCGTGCTAGAATATTTCGAAATTAGTCTCATTTGAAAGAGCACATCAGGGTACATCGAATAGCGTTTTCAAAACTTTGTGATATTGAACTTTGGTAGCAGAAAATTTTCGAACAAGACCAAAAGTGCGGAAAATCCCCCTCATTCTAAGTACGAGAAAATTGATTTTTTTATCAAATGCTCAATTACGATATTTCAAAATCAAAGCCCAAATCGATAAAGCTCTAAATTCAAAATTTCAACTAATTTTGACTTACCTATGAAAAATGGCGAAGGATTCATTTTTCGTACATTTCTGCGGTTATTCAATATCCCTATTTTTTGCATGTCGATATTTCGTCAAGGGAGCCACCAAAGGGTCAGATATTTTCACCATAAACTTTTCTTATTGTGATCTTTATGTTAGCAAAATGTCGGGCAGAAAATCGAAAATTTTGATATTCCTGAATGGGACCACAGCATGTTGGAAGAAGAAATTCGAAAAGAAGTGATATCTTTGTAAAAATTGATTAATATTCAAAACTATTTTATCAGTGTTCAAAGCTCATTACGAGCTACATCCCACACGCAGTAAAAATCCGAAACACTTTTTTCAATGCTAAATATTCTAGCAGAAATATGTTGGAAAATGAAATACAGTAAATAGCCTTCAGTGAGCTACGAAAAATGAATCCTTCAGCATTTTTCACAGGTAAGTCAAAATTAGTTGAAATTTTGAATTTAGAGCTTTATCGATGTGGGCTTTCATTTTGAAATATCGTAATTGAGCATTTGATAAAACAATCAATTTTCTCCTACTTAGAATGAGGGGAATTTTCGGTACTTGTGTGCTTATTTGAAACGTTTTTGCTACCAAAGTTCAATATCACAAAGTTTTGAAAACGTGATTCGGCGTATCTAGATTTGCTCGTTCAAATGAGACTACTTTGGAAAAATTCTAACGCGCTGATGCGACTAACTTAGCTTATCGTCGAGGCCATTGTTTTTGGAGAAGGCCTATAGAATCGGTCGAACAATCTTCGATGATAACGAACTTTCATTAGCATGAAAATATAGCCCAACATTCATGGTATTATTGCTGGAAAAATTTCTTCTATACCTCTTCTTGCTGTTTAGAAAGTGGAAACTTACTGAAAAGTGTTGCTCAAAATATAGCCTACCCTCTCATGCTGGCAACGCTAATATCTCCAGAATGGTTCATTCATTTGAACTGAAATTTTCAGTTTATTGCTAAATATGTTAGGCCTATCTACTATGAAGATATCAGCCAGATCGGTGACATGCATTGCGCAAGGTTCTACAGGAAGTGGTCGTGGCTTAGGTGGAATGTCTCTTAAGGAAATTTCAAGAAAACGAAACCGCGGGCATCGTACCTATGTAAGTTGTCAAACATCTATCATAAACACCTTATCATTCATTTGAATGTTTTACGAGAAATTTTCAAATAGTTCTTCAAGCAGCATCTTGAAAACAATTTTCAAGATTTATCGCAGGCTAATCGCTATTGGATCTTTATTAAAAGAAGAGAAACGGGGTTCAACTGTTCAAAGATTCTTTTGTTTTTAAATATATTTTGTAACATTTTCGTTCGCAAGTGAACATTTTTCAACGTCGGTGATTTCCTGGTAGGAAGTATGCTGCTATTAAGAACTAGAGTTTGATGTGAATGCGCGCGATAGAGTAACTCGAATTATATTAGAATTATGATAATAGTTTGAGTATCTATGTATAGAAAAGTTTTTGTAAAAGAAAAATTATTGTATTTGTGAAGTATTTTAATTAATGAATAGAAAACCCTCTAATTAAAATTATGCTTGACAACGAATTTTTCTGTCGGCATCTAAACATGAATCGAAAATCTCGTAAAACGATTCGAAGTCAATTCTAAAAGTGATGCAGAGATGTATCCTTCTACACTTTTTATGTTCCAAACTAATCACTGGTACGAGAAAAAAATACATTCAAACTGAAATTATTGATCTGTTCAAATGATTTCGTCGCCAGCGACAGAAACGATAAATATTAAAAACTCCATTGAATTTCATCTGTTCTTACTTGAGATTACACTTGATACGAAAGCTTCCTGCTCGAATTTATCCGTCTGTACGGTTGAAAAGTTTCTCTTTGTTGTATATTCTTCTCGAAACTTCTGTTATTATTTTTCATAACTGTCAACGAGCTCTTCTCATTTTCAACATTGCTACAAAATCAGTATAAATGTCCTATTCAAGTTCATACTAATAATTTGTTGTTCGATTCTATGTCATAAGACTATGAATGCATTAGTTTCTGTGTAAAAGAATCGTATTCGATTCGTAATTTACATTTATTTAAACAAAAAAAATTTTTGTTTTGAGAAAAAAAGGAAAAAAAAACAAAGGCACAACAGACACAAACATGTTCTATAGATTTTTAACAAAAGATAGTATTATACATCAAAAAATGCACGAAGGAAGAAATACAAAAGACGTATCCATTTTTTTTATATTAATTAATTGAACAACAGAATTTAGCTTTTTTTAATATCTCTACATTATCTGAGCGCATACACGGAGAAAAGATATCGAATTATACAAATACTATCAACAATACGGAGTAGAAAAGATACAGAAAACGGATGAAAATCACAGCAATAATCCATCAGCTTGATCTTCGACAACATGTTTTTCAACACCAACAAAACGTAAATGATGATTTGCTCCGTAGCGATAATCAAAAAATAATTCTTCTCCAGCTGATATGAAACGTTTCGAATAAATTCCTATTCTATGGTCACCATTGACCATAATAACTTTTGCATAACAATTCGGATTTATTGAATGATTAGCAAAGCGAATTTTATTTCCGCGGCGTGTCGCATCAACCATGTATTCTTCGTTGAGATCGAACAAGAAACTTGTACCAATTGTATCATACATTCGCCCACGAATTTCACCTTCATCTTGAGTTAACTAAATAACAAATATGATTTTTCTTTTCAAAAACAACTATATCCTTGTCTTACTATTTCTCCACAATATTCAGCAATGAATTCATTTCGTTGAATATTCACTTGTGTAAACATTCCCCAACCCGCAACATCCGATTCAGCCAAAAGCAACGGTTTATGTAAACTACGTTGTATGGCAACATTATGACATGAACATGTGGATTTCGTTATTAGTTCATTACTATTATTATTACCATTTCGGAAATCATCAGCACCACATTGAGTACATAGATCAGGATCACATTCACGTGCCGCAGCATAACATGGACATTGCTTAGTTGTACACGATGAACGACAGCGACAACCAAGAAAACGATTATCACACTTTGTTGATGAACAACAACAATACTTTTCACAAAAATTACCCGAACGTACACAATAACAATCTTCATTGCATGGTATCGAACGGCTATGATCACATGGATAATAAGTGTGACGTTTTTGTTCTAGTAATGAATTATTATAATGATTTAAAAATAAATGTTGATGACTACGTTGACGACGAAATAGTGACGATTGAGAACGTCTCGATGGCGTACAATTATTCGTAGTTGAACGATTTGGATCTGTCTAAAATGAAAAACAAAATTGAAAACATGCAATCAAATGAAACGTTCCCTACAGAGGATAGCTTGTGTGAATAATACATGAATTTTAACTTTTTATAAAAGCGAAAATTTAAAAAAATTCTCAACTATAAAGCAAGACGATTCGCCATAAAGCGAATAATCAAAATTTGAAACAAGACACATTTTGATATCATGATCAAGCAACACTAGTTGATCGAAGAAAATTTTTACAAATTTGTCTATAAATGAAGTTTATAGAGAAAACAATGATTTCTTAATGTTTGAAATATTTTTATGGTTCTTGTTATTTTATATAGAAATTTTTTTTACTTTCTCGTCCAAACGGAAACTTAACATTCAATATTACTAGATATGCAAGGTTATGAAGCAGTATTGTGGAAATTCATTGTCTTTATCTAACTTTAATCTTCCAATTGAGTCTAGAAAGTTATTAATTTGAATACGAAAAAAGCGTAGTTTTTCTTCAAAGTCAGATTGTTAAGTCCTATCATCTCATCCAATCTAAGATGGAACATCTTTGACAAATCAGATATCCTTGATTCATGACGATGGGTGTGATATGAGGTATTGCCCTTTATCAATGCTATTAAAAATACGAAGAAAATGAAACCGATCAATTTACGAGCAAATTAGACAAGAGGGATACCTATTTCGATAGAAAGTCTTAAATCAACCAGAAAAAGTTCAAAAACGTCGATAGAAAATTTAGCTTGCGTAATTTCAAATACATTTTTCAAGTTAGGTTGTTCTCTGATAAATTCATCAGATTTGCATTACTAGGCAATATACTATCTTGCCTATGACATATTACTTTTAGCACACGACATTCAGCAAAAAAATAGAAAACATTTCTAGGTTGCTTAAAAAAACGAATGAATTATTTTCAGTTACTATTTCATAGCTAAAATTTAAGTCAAAGCAATTGAATATTAACACTAGTACAACAGTTGGCATAGCCAACTTAATCGAATAATAATAACAACTTACCGTTTGTTGATTACTTATGACGATTTTATCATCGATCACTTCGTCAACACTATTCGGATACATTGTTGAATGTTTTAGACTTTTCTTTTTGTGTTCACCATTGATTTTAATATCCACTGAATCCGATGATGGCGTTGTTTGTTTTCGTTGTAAAAGGAAACTTTTTCGATCGATCTGTATTTCATGTAGATAAAATGTATAAACTTGAGCACATGGCTTATCGAGTAAATCAGCGATCATACATATATTATCACCATAAATTGTATGAAACACACGAAACAAACATTTGTCACTTAATAACCAATTAGATATTTCATCGTTTAATTTTCGTTTTAATGATGGCTTAAAAATAAAACCATGGCTATGAGTATTGGCTGAATCGATTGATGGTAGTAGACGTTCAGATTTATTGATACTTGATTTCAAACGCTTTGAATGAAAACCATTCGTAACGATTTTAAATGTTCCATTATTCACAAGTTCACTATAACTTCGTTTCAATTCAATTTTATTTCTTCGCTGTTGATGTAATGAGAAGAATTTTCGTCGATAGCACAATGAATTACACGGACGATAGATAGTGTTTGAAATTTTCGATCGGTTATTTAAATCAGGTATAATCGGTTTATCTTTATGTAGAAAACAATCATATCGATGACAGCGACGGCAAAAAAGCATAAAATATGAATGTAAAATATTTTCGACAGTTGAATCAAGTGCTGTTGATGGATTATCTATATTTGGAGTGAATTCTTTTGGTTGTGGTCGTTTTGATTCAAATATTGTACCGAATCGATCGCGAATCAAATCAGCGGATGATGGATAAAGTTCTAAAGTAAAATTCTTCGTTTCTTTTCCCTGTCCACAATAATCAGTTGGATTCTAATACACGTTCAACTGTGTTGTGTACATGAAATTTAAGACGATGAGTAGAGCAAAAAGGTTAACATAGTAGTCCTGAATGGTTTTAAATCAATGTTTCCTTTATGAATTCTCTTTTTCTTCGTAACACTTTCTCATATGCAGTATGTGTGAATTTGGCAATAAAAACCTGTCTGGAGTGAAACTGTAATTGATGCGACTTACACTATTTATATACTGAAAGTTTTTATTCTCAAGGTTATAATTCTCGATGGAAATCTACAAATAAAACCTATTAGTATGATTAAGTAAATTGAACGAAAGCCACAAATCTTCTGATGCATGAATTCTTTTGGTAGCTTTCATAGACATTTATTTTTTCTACTTTATATGTACCATTATAGTTTAGGAAGTCGTGCGAGATTCAATCAAAATTATTGGAAAAGATCAGTGAACTATACAAATACATATTGAGTTTGAAAATATTTCTATTAGCATTACGTGTAGAGATTCAATCGAGGTATCATATGATGATCGGGGAAGCTATCTCTGAAGTATTTTTAATTAATTGTTCTTCAGCAACGCTGTTATTGCTCGACGTTCGGATAATAAAAATTATATTTCTGATACTAGACAACGTTTACAGTCTATGATATGAAGAAAGATTCGTGTTAAAGACAAAAAATCAAGAGTTGGACCATTGTCTTCTGAATATCTGCTTTTCATCTAACTTTTAAAGCTTCTACTACTTATTATGTATATGAATGGAATTAATTTTATATCATATTAAAAAGCAACTTGGTTTCAAAAAACAAGAAACAAGCGGATTTCATCACTTGCACCTATATCTGAACTGTCACATAATAATACATTTTCGAATTATCCCGCGGCTTGTTGCTTCCGTCTCGAACATTTGTGGGACGATAAGTATTGGGTTGCAGAAACTGAAAGTCAAAGTTATTCGGGTCTTGACAGTCCACGCTACAGACCCTATGAAATACTTCAGTAAAAAATAGACCAAGGACGAAATGTATAGATTGTTGATTATTTTGTAACAAAGGAGAAACCAAAAACCTATGATTTACTTAAAACGAGCATAAGATAAATACTTATACTATTAAAAACAGTGTGAAACAGACACATACTTTCGAAGAAAACTAGTAGAATTTTCGAATCATTATTTTCCTGGCAATTCAATCTATAAATTGCATCATTTTGTTTCATAACTATTGAGTATTCTAACTTATATGAAATATTGAAACTCCTTTTTATGGCAACTAAAAAGTTACACTAATAGTTGTAGTTCTTTAAATTTTCAGATAGAACGATTTGGTATCAATGTGACACGTGTTGCTTAAAAATAGAATCAATAGAATATTTCGAGAAAGCAGGAAAATCTTTCAGAAGCACAAAAAATGGGACTACTAAAATGACATATGATCAAGACAATGGATGAGAGTACACTATTCTAATTCTTAGAAATTAAGAGAAAAAGTAATCAATTGTAAATGGTGAGTGAAAGATAACTTTGCCGAGGAGAGAAAACCAATCAGATGTAGAATTCATGCCATTTATTGCTACGATTTCCATGCATATACACCAGCTAAACGAACATTTCTAATGTCACGAATTGACAAGCATAATATTGAGAGATCAGTTCGAGACAGAGAAAAGTTGGCGACTTCTCTAAAATCATTACATATTTCTAAACTTCGACGTATACATGCAGTATCGTATACATACTTGTCATGCAAGTTTAACTTGCAAACATAACGTTGAGACTGCATTAAAACTGACAGTCACTTATGAAATCCTACTTGACTGAAGTTACGCATGAGAAAAATAGATGCGTCTCGTGTCTTAAAAACCGATCTATTCTATCTCTTGCTTTATCTACCGTTTAAGACTTTCAGAGAATCAACTGAATACAGAGCACTTGTGGTATTTAACATGAATAAATGAATTGATAGTTATTTCAAAACGATTATCGTTGCAATATTAATTGCAATCCACTAGTATTTCTATTTTTGTTCAATTATTTGGCATTAATGAATGCAACCATACAATAAGATTAACTTGTAGTATGTTTGAGATTTTTTGATTCTCTGAAGCACTTATTTTTATATGAAACTTTCATCACATCAAAGCTACTTACGAATTAAAGCATCGAATAGATTCGTTTCATCATCGATGGTCATCGGTGATGTACTCTGGTCTGACTGTTGTTTAAGACGTTTTAATAATTCCGACAGATGTTCATCATCAAAAAGGTATTCATTATTTCCATCATTGACAAACGATGTTTTTGAAGAACAACGGATACGTTTCGATGATGATGAAGTAGATCGGATTGCTTGAAAAAGAAAATATTATAGATGAATCAATAAAACAAAAACGAAATGATTCTCTTTTACTTTGTTGTTGTTCAGTTAAAGAATCAGATTGTATAGAGATAAGAAGATTTTTAACATCTTCACTATTTTCATCCAACAAAAGATCCGATAGATTAGTAACTGTATCGCACTAAAGTAGTGAAAAAATTTTGATAAAAAAGAGATCTGTCAATCGTATATTAAATAGTTTACAAGAAAATTGCTTTGCAATGGTACGTAAGTGAACAGATTGGGTAACTGATCAACTTGAGGTAAAATCGATAATGAACAAATTAATTTGTCACCAGATATTTCTTCATATGAACAAGTTGTGTAAAGTGGCGATTTACTTTCTTTTGAAGTTGACTCAGAAATAACGCACGGTCTTCGTAAATCGTGATATTGTTCAGCTATATTTCTAAGAATTGGTCTTACGAATGAAAGAAAGATAACGGTCATTCAACACATTCATCAGAGAAAAGAAACATGAAAATAACTTACATAGCATCATCTCTTTGTTTTAAATCAATCGTGCGACTGACATATTTAAGTGCTCGATCGATACGATCTTTCCAAATAGAATCGATTTCATTAGTATTGTTATGATTATAATTAATAACAGTCATCATGTTTCAATAGTTACACGAGTTTCATTGTCTGAACATTCCTCCTCATTAAAAGCAGTATAAAACAACAACAAGGAATTATCGAATCTAAAATAAGAGAAAAATTAAGTCGCCCATTGATTTTTTCCCTTGAACATAATAACTGATAGACCAAGAGAAAAATAAAATTATAGACGATTGAATACTCATGACTTTATCTTCGAGAACAAACCAAAACGAACATATATTACAAATATGACAGAAAATAAAGATGGTGGCGCTAGGTTATCCATAAACTTATGAACCAATGAAAATGGGAAATGTTCATGTACATTGTTCATGATATATGTTCAAGAAATACTCTTCGTTGGTCTTTTTGTTTTATCGATAGATTGATATGTTGAACAATATCTCTGCCATGCTTGATGCTATCTTTGAGATACGAATTATTCACGGTTATTAGCACTTATTAATGAGTGAATATAATGTCGAAGTTAAAAACGGAAAAAATGACTAAGTAACATGACTGTTCGTCTTGAATGTGCCTTAAGATTAAATGGTTCTTTTCGTTTGTCCCGTAAAATTGTTTCAGTTCGAGAACTAGCAGCAAGATTCGTCTAGAAGAACTTCCATTCTCCTTCGTTGACTCGCTGGCTTCACTGTTTCCGAAAATTTCGTTAGAACGCTGCATGTATGATAAGCCTTTCTGTGTTGCATGACAGAATGCATCGACGGCTAATGAATGCTCTTGCCTATCATCTACTGATATTAAATACATTGAGATGATTTTGTCCAAGTTTCCACAGAAAACTCTTTCATTCAAACTTAAGCGCCATCTATTGTTCAACCATTCTTTATTGGTTATAGCTGAGTAAATTGTTGAAAAAAATACTGGAAAATAAAAACAAATACACTCAACTTGATACTCCTATTTGTTTGTTAACCATCTAGGTCATCATTTATTTTCAATATTGAACTTTTATATTGAGTTTCAACTGTTAAAGTCATTCGTTTTTACTATTTACTGGCATCTAATCATTTAAATAAAGAAAGACCAAAGATTTTTATAATGCCATCAGTACACCCTACATCAATAGCAACACGTAAGCGTACTCGATCAACGAACGTCTCCGAAAACAACCATGATCATCATCAACTAGCATCCTCAAACATTTTGCGAACGCCGGTAACACCATCAACTAATCATTCATCGAACGTATCAAGTATCGTTCCCAATAATGCCCCACCTAAAAGGCAACGTAATAATCCCCCACCAACAGGACCACCGCCTCCAATCGTCCCACGCACTAACTATTCACTTCGAAATCGTTCGCTAACGCCTGATCCTCGTCATTCAATAACAAGATTTCCTTCACTCCATCCACCGTCATCAAGACCAAACAATCGACAACGATACAACTTACGTCCACGTCGTCCACAATCACAAGTTCGTCTTCCTCAAGTTCCAACAGCACACCCAGCCATAACACCACGTCGTATGCGTCTCCCGATTCTGCCACATAACCAAGCAGCATCCTCCATCAATGCCAATCAATCATCATCTTTAATAATTCAATCTTCATCAACAGTAGCAGCAGCAACTCCTACTGCACCAACATCAATTCCATCACCACCACCACCTCCGGCACCACCACTACCTCCGGTATCGTCATTAGCAACATCGATTCCGATTCCTCCCATTATACCACCAATAACACCTCAAACAATACCACCTATAATTCAACCAAGACAATATCGTCTTGTTTATATATCTGATGACGATGATGATCCACGAGCAACAGCAACAGTTGTTAATACGACATTCGATTTAGTGACAGATGATGACGACGATGAATTTATAAGGTCACAGGTTGCTGCTCATCATCGATTATCACGATCAACATCAGGTGCTGGTTTTAATACTCGGTGTGTACTGCAGAACGACTATTGTTGAATTCATTTTAGAATGTTTTTTATTTATAGTTTACGTGCAGCTACAGGAGTCCCATCAAGTGCGGCAAGTACACTATCGGCATCGTCATCGTCATCGAGTTCATCAGCTTCAACAACGACTTCAATAAATGCTCAAGATTTCATTAGTGGAGTTGCTTATGTTCGTCTAAATCGTGCCATTGAAATTGTTATTGATTCAATACAATCCCTCGAAGGTGCTGTTAATAGTTTCGATCAATATGTTTTCGGTCTTATTTACGGTCGTCCTGGTACAAGAGCTGAATCGGAAAGTATTGAGGTAAAAGCAAACAAATTGATTGCAATGAATTTAGTCTAATTAATTATGATTTGATATTGAAAAAAAATCTAGGGAATGATTCGATTGTCACGCATACTCAATCTTAATTTACCATCACGTTTGAGTCAATCTGAAATAGATGCATTACCAAAGATTATTTTCGACAATAAAACTGGTCCATCATCATCAATACTCTTAGTTGAGAAATGTCCGATATGTTTAACCGAATTTGATGATCAGGAAACAATCAATAAATTATATTGTACACACTTATTTCATCCACAATGTATTTCGACGTGGCTTAGTGTATGTTGAGAATTATCAAATATCGATTCGATATGCATGTTTTCTACATTTATTTTTATCATAGGAAAATGACTCATGTCCAACATGCCGTCGTAAAGTAATAACGGATGAAAATGTTAGTTAATACCAATGTATTTTCATTCGAACAAAAATATTCGTTTGCCATATTTGATAAAAATTGAAAATATTGGTTTGTGTTTTCTTTCTTGTACTATTCTTCTCGAATTATTAATCTCAGAAAAAAACAAATATTTATAAAAAAAATACATATACCAATGTCCCGGTGAGAGTTTTCTCTTGCTTTGTTCAATTTTTATTTTACTGTACAGCACTCTGTAGGCGGGAGATATTTGTGTGCGTTGCAAATCTATTCGAATACGTTGTTTTCTTGCTCACTTGAATTATATGTCCTACTTTCTTATTTTGTTTTTCTTTTTGATAAATGAACTATTATAATATACTCTGATGTTTTCTTTTTTGTTTTGTATTTTGTCAGTGTGTGCGTGTGTTTGTGTGTATCTCTTTTAATGCAGATGTACGGATTAATTATTAGAATGTTTTGTGTGTGTGAAAACAACTACTATACATAACTATATATATATATATTTATATATATATATATATATATATCAATAAAAATACAGACAGCGATATACATCAGTGCTAATTATGATCATTAACTTCTTGGATTCGAGATACGGTTGTTGCAAACAGGAAAACAAGTTGAGTGTGACTTATATGACTTATCGATCAAAAGTGTTGTATAACCTCATCTCATAGCAAAAAAAGACGACAATTCTACCATCATATAAATGCAGGTATATTGACAGAAGCATTATAAATAGAAAAATAAACCATGAGATATGTATAATGTCATGTCTTCATCATGCGTGCCTATCAAAAGTTATAGCTTTTGTATTGATCTTATCGTTTTCTTCTTTTCCTTTCTCATAAATTCTCTTTTCCTAGACCATTGTTATCTCTACCTTTTGACTCGATAGTCGAAACACAGTCATTTTCTCGTATTAAAATTATAGAGAGAAGTTCTGATAAAGTCGAACTTAGATCAATAGAGATTTTAAGGAAGACAACACATAAGCAATTAGCGAGAATCAAATAATGGCATTAACAAGGTTCCATAAAGTTATAATTGCTAGCGTAGTTACACTGCTGGCTGTTGGTCTAATCGTTGGTGTCACTGTTGGAGTTGTTGTTGGCGGACGAAAATCTACACCAATAACCATTGAAAAGCAGGCTCTTCGGATACTTGAAAATAATCCACTAATTGATGGGTAAGATCGATTATTTTTGACTGTACATCGAAAACAATCATATATATATATGAATGTCAAGGTCAATGAGAAAAATTCAAGGCAAAAAACATTTCTAATATCTATCAATGATTTATAAAATTCAATGCTATTCTATTAGTTTTGGTAGTTATTCATCCTCCCTTACGAGTAGATTATATATTCGATAAGGTTTGTGTTATAAATAGAATATGATTCCTTGTGTCATGTTCAATACTTGACGTGTTTTGAAATTCTACTTTTCAAATAAGTAAAAATTTGGTTTTTCGAGAAATAAAACGGCTTGCGCAACTTTATCGTCAATGTTGCTGCTTGTTTTTGTGATTAAACAACATTCATTCTTACTTTCATTCTTACTGTTTGTCACTGTTGTTTTTAAACATTTTTATGTACATTGGTACTGAATGAACATTCAAAATGTCTGGCAAGTTATGTTTTTGTTTTCGCTTCGGACAGATTGAATTGATCTAGGCATCAGAAACTCACCTAGAAAAGTAATCAATTTTCACTCTATCTATATATCAGCTTCGATGCACATATACGAATAAGCATGAAAACAAAGCAAAGTGTCTTGCCTAATTTATTCAGTACCAGTTCATGAAGATTCGAATATAAAGTAACCATAGAAAATTTTGATACATTATCGGTAGAATCTGGCGTATATCATGTGTTCAAGAAGATATTCATATTGATTGCTTTCTAAGAATAATTATTGAGTATTAAAATACGTGATTATAGTCTCTAAATCCGTAAAGTAACGAAGACAATATCAAGTCCAATGATAATGTTACTTGAATAAATATCTCCTTGATATTTTATGGGGGTCATAGAACAATTACAGTATGTAAATTTGTGAATGAAAATTTTCAATGGCTTGTTTCAACATAAAATAGACATAGAAATTATGCTTGCTATTAAGCAATTGATAATCCGAAATTTCATTTTCTTTTTTTACAAAATTTACAACGAATTATTATTTGTTAAAATTCTTTTATATGTCAATTTTGCTTTAATGTTTCAAGACACAATGATTGGCCTTGGCGTCTTCGCTCTTATTTTAAAAATAATATTAATCAGCTTGATTTATACAATATGACTCAATATACAGTCAATTTCACTACGCCATCACACACAGATATAACACGTTTACGACAAGGACAAGTTGGTGGACAGGTTTGTTTCGGCATTAGTTGATTTTAAATATCGCAAATCAAACTTGAAATAAAACTCTTTCAAATTGATCCTAGTTTTGGTCGATCTATACGCGTTGTCAACATCAAGGAAAGGATGCAACGATAAGTTTTTTGGAACAAATTGATGTTATGAATCGAATCATTGATCGTTACCCGAATGAATTTCAAATGGCTAGAACGGCTGAAGAAGTGCGAGCAGCATTTAATGTAAAACGTATAGCGAGTTTATTCGGTGTTGAAGGTGGCCAAGCTATTGAAAGTTCGTTTTCTATCTTGAGACTTTTCTATCAATTGGGCGTACGATATATGACTTTAACACATAATTGTAATACTCCATGGTAAGAACAGGAAAGACTTTGAAAATATTCTCGTCTTTAATTAAGAATGATTAGTAAACTTCAATTGTGTATTAAGGGCTGACCAAAATCAAGTTGATCAAGTTGACTCAACATTAATTAAAAACGATGGATTAACAACGTTTGGTAAAAAAATTATTGAAGAAATGAATCGACTTGGCATGCTCATCGATCTAGCACATGTTTCAAAGAAAACAATGATAGATGTACTCTCTACAAGTCGATCACCAGTTATATTTAGTCATTCATCAGCCTACTCGTTATGTAATCATACGCGAAATGTTCAAGATGATGTATTGGAATTAGTCGTACGTTTATATTTCGATTTCATATTTAAGAGAAAATATTCATATTTGTTCATAGAAAAAAAGTCGGAGTGTAGTAATGGTAGCTTTTGCACCTATTTTCATCAAGTGTGATTCGTACAAAATTGGAACGATTGCTGATGTCGCTGGTAATATGAACGTTTCATTTTAGTTTATTTATCATCATTCGTTCGTACATTACAGCACATATCAATCATATACGAAAGATTGCTGGCATTGAATGTGTTGGTATTGGTGCAGATTATGACGGTATTGAGACGTATGTACTGATTTTATACTTGGTCATAAATGTATACTCAAATATATAATATTATAGAACAATTAATGGTCTTGAAGATGTATCGAAATATCCGAAACTAATCGAACATTTAATATCAGAAGGAGACTGGACAGAGGATGATATTATTAAACTGATTGGTGGTAACGTTTTGCGAGTTTTGGAAGAAAATGAAAACGTAAAAAAAAAACAAAGAAACATCTTATGAAAATAATATTTTTACTTTGGAATATTTTTAGATAGCACAAGAACTTCAAAATACAATGAAATCACAAGAAGATCTAATAGATAGCAATGAATTGAAATATTATAATCTTACACAATGCCGTGTTTTGGATATGTACGAAGTAAATCAATAATCTGACGTTTCCGAAAAATAAATACGAAAAACATGCATGAAGAAAAATAATTCATCTGACATTTAGTTGTCATTGATCTGTTTTGGTTTGAACAGGATTCTAGTCGGTTTTGATGATCTAGCGTTTCTTTTTTAAATAGATAGATCGAATATTTTGCTTTTCTTAGAAAATATACAGTACATACCGTGGAACAAGCAGACTGAAACGACGTTTACTAGAATAATTTACAAACGATTGATCATTTTCGTCATCGATTAAATTATTCTAAAACATATAGTGATTGTTATGATAAACTCAGTTAACAATATGACTTTTCATTACGTGTTGAATATTTTCTTTATTTTCTAGTTCATCGATAAATTGAGGCTTACGTTGAATTGCTAAGTCGAAAGAAAAAGATCTATTTAATTATGTCTCTAGTATTTACATACAAGATAAAATCGCTTCATCATTTTCTCGTCGTCGTAAACGAATAGAACGTGAACGTGAGCGAGACTTTGAACGAGCACGTTTTAATTCTCTTGATACTCGATGAAATGTAACTTCAGTTTGAATTAGATTTTCATGTAGACGACAAAGTTGTTCATTATGAATTTCTTTTCGACTTTGATATTTATAAGCAAAATGAATAAGAATGAACAAGCAGCAAGTCCAACAAATGAAACGCCATTGATAAAAATTGATTATCTATCCAATTCGATTCGATTTTTTGAGAAAATAAATATTCGAAATAAAAATAAAATTTACCGAAGACATTTCATAATACCGTTCAAGAAGAACATAAATAAACATACCAGAAAAGAGAAAAATTCTAAAGTAAAACAAAGATGAACCCAATTAATAAATAATCCTTTGCTATATGCAGTCATATATTTCAAACAAATTTCGATCGAAGATAAGCTTCGTTATTTTCTACTAGTTCAGCATTATACTAAAAGAGTTAAACGAGAATTTATTCGGTTGTTATTTGAAACAGTATTCTGAATCGAAGAACTTGTCGTGAACGAATATCTTCTGACGGCTTAAAACTAATACCTATAGAATTGAGTCGATGATAAACTACTGTCAAGAATTAATACACTTTCTGTAACGTTATCTACTAAACGAAGAATCATTAGCTAAATAAGTGACTATGTAAAAATGTTTTCTAATTTTGAAGTCAATGCATCGGGACGAAACAATTTCAAATCTAAATAAAATACCATCAAAACGTTTTAAAAACATTTGCCTAGCGGTTCATTTTTAAACCTTCTATCAATGAGATGCGTCATTGAAATAAAAACATTAACTTCGAATGTTGGCAAAAACAAGATTTATTTTGTTTTTATTGTATTAACCTTGCTCGATTAGTTCTCTTTGGAATTGTCATAATATAAATAGTAAACATTGATAGTGCATAAAACCAAAATGAATATGTACATGTTATTCGTACTATTGTTTGAATTGTTTGCGACAGAGCACAAATCTAATCATAATAAATAAAACATAGAAATATTTGTCTTGATCATATGTAATGAAAAAATTACATGAAGTAATAAATCGCTTTTGAAAAGCAGTTTAGTTCATTAGGGAAACTCGATTGAAATTTGAAGAAGTTTTTTAGAATTTCATTTTCTTAGAAGTCTGATCTTGTGTTTTTTGACATCTGATGAATTTTTTTCAATAGCTTCATGCTTTTGCCCTCAGGTCAAGGTCGAAATGCACTTTACTGTTGAAAATCTATACGAACAATCTTATTAGTCGGATTTGTCAAGTGCAACATATCATGATAACTGTTGTCCGGACATTCTTCTTGTGAACATTTTATTAGGTGCAAAAAAAAACTTAGGTTATCCATTTCTGTATATCACAAGTTCGACGATTCTGAAAAGTCTAACATCAGGAAAATGAACGATGTGGCACTTATAAGAATTCCGCTGCAAAAAAGTTCAAGTGAAAATCAAAAATTCAATTTTGAAGGTGATTGATGGAGAACACCGAGTTCTATTAAAATTTTCATTAACACAATCGTTACTCAAGAGAGAAACCACATGAAAATGTGGCTCTTTTTTCGATTTATTATGCTGGTTCCAATGAAGTGTGCGCATCTAGCGGAAACTTATTTATAATTAACTTTTTCTTTAGTCATGTTTTTTTTCAAAAGTACTTTACTTGTTTAAGTAAATCATATTCATGACGAGCAGCTTCAATGACATTGACGAGAATATCTTGTGTTTTATCCATATTGGTTCGAGCTAAGTCTTTAAGTTTAATAGCATTATTAAGAATTGTTTCTTGAATATATTGTTGATATTTTATTTTATCTGTTAGTTGATGTTGTAGATGAATCGATGAAATTAATTTCGTTATTGTTTCTTGTGAATTATTAAGAAACATTGTTAAGCGTGATGTAAGTTCTGATTGATAAGATTTCTGACGAAGAACATAACAAACACTTTGAACAAATGGATAAAATTCAGTATAGGCTAAAATAAAATAAAAATGACAATGATTTTTAAATTAAAAAAATAGTCTGTTTTCTTCTTCTTCGCTCTCATTCACCAATAAATGCATTCATATGTTGATGAAGATTTTCAACACACAATTCAATATTATGTTGATGACATAGAATATTTGATAGATCATCATTCATTGTCGATAGATGGCAAAGAGTGAATTGATAGGCTATTGTTGATTGATGCTTATCAATTTCATCGATTGAACAATACTTTTGTAGCATTAGTAAGACTTCTTGCCAACACGATGATGTTGTTGATGATGATGATAGTGATAGAATTTGTTCGTATTTTTGTCGACCATTATTGAAGACATCACCGAACGTGAATGAACTGACTACGAATAGAATTAGTAGTTTGAAACAACTAAACATGCTGTTGAGCTTTTCTTTATGTATTTCTAAAGTCTAATTATGAATTTAATATTCCCTTTTTTCTTCATATTACGAGAAAAAACACCGTTTTATTTAAACTTCAAGCAATACACGACGAACAATAAGACAAAAAAAATAATTGACAATTTGATTTTAATTACATCCGATTATGTCTATATAAACAGAACCGGTTTGATATTTTGATTATATGTAATTACATTTATTTTTCTTTTGAATATATGTGCATGTATTATAGATATTTTTGATTTAATGACAAAACAGAAAAAGAAACAAGGTATTAGTAATATTAATATACAAACGTTCATCAAGTTGGCTATTTTTCAAGTATCTATTCTTGTTCATCATCTTTTTCCTAATAGTAAAAGAAAATAAACGTGTATTGATCTATTGAAAATTTGAAACCTAGATCTTACTTCGAGCTCTTCGTCTTCATCGTGTTCACCGCCACTTGCGTCATCTTCATCATTACTCGTTGCTGCCTACGAAATAATATTCATGTTTAAATGTAAAGAAAAATAAACAATCCAACTAAAATCTTGTTCTTACTAAATAATACTGCAGAGGATTAACAAATATATCATCTTTAATAACTTCACCGAATTCGTCAAAACCTGTTTCACCGGTTGTATCCAAGAACCAAGTCATAAAGGCACCATGTTCATTGACATTGTCACTGTCATGAGCACGTTTACGTGTAGTTGATGTTGAATTATCACTATCGGTTTTTCTATTACTTGCTGTTTGACCATTTTTGTTTTCCTGAACCAAAAACTACTATCTGCTCTGATTTCTCTCTATCATTGAAAAACATACATTTTTCCATCGTATTGGTGTTGATTTACATTGTGTTTCACTAGATTCTGTTACACTATATTCTTTCATGATTAAATCATTATCGAAATGTGGATTTTTATCGAATGTCTACAAGTAAATAAAATTTTCCTTGAAAACCCTTACTTGCATTGAAAAACTTACGAATTTAATACGATAACCTGATTTGATATCTTCATGCTGAAATGAAAATCGATGGTAAAATGCACGATCTTATTTCATTTAAATGCTATTCTTACTTCTTCAACATCAACACGTCTGAGATACTGTAAAATATTTTCATCATTTTGATCTAAGTAACTCGATAATTGTGGATGATTAAGAAAAACACTTATCCAAAACGATGGAATTTTACCAATTAAATCCGAACCTAAAGCGTAATGGCAACAATCCTTGACTAGTGTTTTTTTTAAACAAATCTCTCAAAAAATATTCAAATAAGCGAACGTTTTTTATAATTTGGTTGACGAAGTTTATTATATTTTTGTTCAACTTGAAGAATTTCTTCACTTGCTTGTTCATTTAGACGATCAATTTCATTTTGTACGTCACCGATTACTTCAAATGCTTTTTGCATTTCAGCTTCTACAAGAGTTTAGCATATCAATACCATGAAAGTTTACGAGAACCAAGCAAACAATAATTACACATACCATCAAGTTTTGTTTGTTTGCTTGTTGATCCTGACATATTGAATGTTAACAAAATTCTTTTCGAATGTGACCCAAAAGTGATAGTTTCAAACGTTCGAAGATAATAAACAAAGAGATTTTTGTGTCTTTTTTTATTCTTGCCACAGAATTGAATAACCAATAGCAAAGTTAAATAGGTAATATCCTTATAGCGTTCTCTTTTTTTTGTGTTTTTCATTCGATTCTAGATTTGATCTTAGCGACATCAAGCGGAACGTTATCGATGACAATATCTTGAAGCCCACATAGCACATTAATGAGTTGTGATCGTCTCGAAGAACTATGTCTACTTTGAAGTTAATTTCGAACGAGAACAGTAGTATTTTATTGAAAACTTACTTTTAGGTTCATTCACCAAATGGATGAAATTTTCGATGCAAAGCTATACATATAATTTGTTGTGAAAAAAAACAGCAACTCCAAAAGGGGCACGCCAAGGATTTCTACGAGCAGCAAATACTATTGAATATTATTTTTAAAACTATACTGTACGTTGTCTATCAATTGACTTGCTATGCCTTGCCTACTGAATATCTAATATAAAACAAAAGACAAGCTTTCGGAAACAATGTTTTTTGCTGCAATACACAACTTAATATAATAGATTAAACAGGTTTCATTCGAAAGACAAACAAAACTTTAGTCTTATTACAATATTTCTATTTTTCCAATAGATTGTATGTTAATGAACCAGTTAGATGAAAAAAAAAGAGTCCAACAAACATGAGATTCGAATGTCTTGTGATGCTTACATTATTTATCCTCTCTCGCTCTTTACACGTATACTCTCATAGGCCATAATCTTCAACTGTTCCAGCATCATATTTGCATTCAATAGATTTTATTTCAAATTAAAAAATACACTTCATAATAAACTATAACCTTCAACATTTCGTGCTGAGTTGTGCTGAGTCTTATCGAGAAAATAACGATATGTCTGTAATGTGTCCTTACATGCACAAGTATTTCATTTTCTCTTGCTCTTGATGTAGACCGGACAATCTTTATTGATGAATCCTCATGATTCTTTTACAAGTGAAAAATTGTTAAAGAAGAAATATTCTTTCTACACATTGAATACGGAATCAACTTAATCAGTTATTCAAATTCTGAGCATTTTCATTGGTTCAACAGTTTCTTCTTACTATGTATGCAATATATTATATGATAGTTTTACATCCTTGAGAATTGTCCTTAATCGTGCATCAATTATTCTTAATCCATGTTGATCATAGCCGTGTTTTTCTTTCGTTAAATCCATGTCGGGTTCTCGAAACACTTAATTAAGTTATTTCACTACTAGATGAAATCTTTCATCATATACGTATACCATAATAACTTATTCTGGCGTATACACATACACATCAAATTAATCAGTGAATTCTTTTCTGCGTATACATATGTGTGTGTATTGACATCCAATCATAGATATCTGCTGATTGAAATAACAAAGTATTGTCTTGCTTGTCTTCGAGATTAGAGATATATTTATTATTCAATACACCTACGACGAGACCGGAAATTGATTATATAGTCTCAACTATTCTATTTACTTACGTCAACAAATTCGTGTAAGCGACAAAAAAACAACGATGTCATAATGATGATAATGAATATATATCTTCACATTTTCTTGTCATTTCTTTTTACTCTAATCATTCTATAGCAATCGAGATAAATTACATTTACATTAAGATTATCGATAGTGAACACGAATTGATTTTGTATTTTGCTTTGTTTTTATATTCAAATTCATATTATTTTGTATTTCATGTTATATCGTTAAAATGAATAGAAGTTATTTTTCTATCGTTAGAAAATAATTTCTTTAGTATTCTTTTTGTAACAGTCATCGAGACTTGTTTATTTATATTGAATACCAATAACGTCTGGATTTAAGAGTGAACAATGAGTGGAAATATTTCATGTTATTCCATTACATCTGTAACAAAAAAATAACATTTTTGTTTGATGATTATAAAACAAGGTCAATACGTGTTTATACAATAGTTATTTTAAGTCTTTATAAAAAAAGGAGCGAATGAAAAAGTCATTTAGATTCGTTTATTCTTCAGACTTGAACACATGATCATTCATTTGGTTATTGTAGACGAATAAGTTCATGTTCTTTTTCTCCTGTTCTTCATCATCGTCATCTTCTTCTTCTTCTTTTTTTACATCCATCAAAATACACACGGTCCTATTACTATCGTCCATCTCGGTACCATAAGTTACCTTTTCTTCTTGTTTCTTTTAGTTCAATCGAACACATGCATTAGTCAGTAGTAGTCTCGTTTTTAGTTTTATCAAATTACTTGTACTTAGTTGAACATTGAGATAAAATATGTATGAGTGTAAGTTTCAACGGTCGGCTATTGAATATTTTAGATGACATCAAGTGTACGTCCATCTTACAAAGAAGCACAAGAACGCCTTTTGAAATGGTGTCAAAATGTCACTAGAAACTATGAAGTATGATTTTAATTGTTTTTCTTAGACATGTCCTTTGTTGTTTCTTATTAATAGTCAGTGAAAATACGTAATTTTACAAGTGATTTTGCTGATGGTCTCGCTTTTTGTGCTATTGTTCATTATTATTTTCCGGATGCATTCGATTTTAATACATTGAATCGTAATAATAAACAGAATAATTTTGATTTAGCATTTCGTATTGCAGAGTAAGTTCTTTGTTTGCTTGTTTTCTTTTTTCATTTAACTATCATAATTTAATATATACTCTAGAGAAAAAGCTCAAGTTCATCCATTACTTGATAGCGATGATCTTGTTAATGGTGCATTAGATAAAAAATGTGTATTCACCTATTTGCTGACATTATATCATGGATTGAAAAATCGAGAAGCAAAAATAAATAAACATATATTCAGTGAAAATTATTAGTAACTTTTTTTCTTTTTCTTTTTGTTTTATTTGAAATAAAGCTATAATTAATCCTTGAAACAATGTCTCTTTTCAATTAGAACTATCAGTTTTAATCGATAAACGTTTTTGCTTCATAAAACTCAGTTGATACTATACCTATAAACATCTGAATGTATGCCTATAGTTACATTGCCTGTCAAGAATCTTCATTATAGATATGATTAGATCTTAAACAGAAACATAATTATGATGGTAAGAGTCATGGATAATATCCATGTCGATCTTTGAGTGGCGTATCTGTAGAAAAAGAAATGCCTTTTAAACGATTGGATTCATATCTAACGATGTAAAATTGTTTGCTTTATCTATTGATGTTATTAGACTGTTTTTTGAATGCGCTAGTACTTGATGAGTATTGATAGAAGCAAGCTTACAATGTCAATGTTGTTTCGTTCTAGTTGACCGTTAGTATATAGATGGATTGGAAATAAATCTTCGATTAAACAGAAATGTTATGCTGATGATCGTCGAAGTAATACAGAGAATCTAAAGTTACACCCAGAATGTATCCATTATTCGATCCGATAATTTCACCTTTCGAACAAAGAAAAATTGTAGATTAGAATTCAGATTCATATCCATCAAAACATATCAAGAATTAATCATGCATTTAATACAAATGTGATAGAACACCTTTAAAACACGACAAAGTTCAAAGTAAAGAAAACTTTCTTTATCATCAGTTGATTAACTTTGAAGCCAAAAGGATGATGTAATTTCTTCAGCATCTATTTTGAATGAGCTAAGTACACAAAAAAACCGAGATATTTCAGTGATAAAACTCGTATGTCGTAATGCAATATTAATTCTTTTTTGTTGCTGACTTTTATACTTTTATTATCAGAAGTCGACTAATATCGTGAGTTTAGAGCCTCATATATTTTACTGTAAAGTTCAATGAACCTGAACAAAGCTCTGCTTAATTCGTATTTCATAAAGCTGGATTGATGAACGTAGCATGATTCTATAGAATTTCTTGTTTTGATTCATTCATAAATTTACTTGTTTGAAATCTGTCAACTGGAAGTTTCTTTGTTTCTCTACTAAATGTATTATCAGTATTTACGACAACGTTGCTCAGCGATTTCCTTGGATGTCAGAAAAAGAAATATGTATATGATGAGATAAAATTTTATTGAAAATAATTTTTACTTACCGTTTTCTTGATAAACGTAACTGCAAAGTCTCAATCGTGCACTACTCATCTACAGCTTATCTTATTGTGCGCACAAAATCTGCGCAAACTGTTTCGATAGAAATAAAACAATGCTCGAGTATCTCCTTCAGTTCGACATTTTTATGTTTTCGATTACTTTGATCAGATTTAAAGTACGTTTCTATTTAGCTTAATTAAATCGTTCAATGTTGTGCACAGATGAATAAAATCTATATAAATAGTGCACAATGAATTTCTTGCGCAATTCTTTTTCTTTGAACAAAAAATTAATATTGACTATTTTCAATGATAGCTACTTCTGTTTTAGTACTTATGTTGTAGTCTCTATATCAAAGGAAAAGTGTGATACAAACGTGCCGCGTTTATTGATAAAGTGTGTTGAATAGATACACAAACTCGCTTCACGTTAATATAAATCGGACGACTAAAAATTTACACATGAATCGATGAAATGCATACTAGGGTATCATTCATCGTTTCCTAGTCGAATTTCATATGACGTGAGTCCGATGCGAATTGTGATATTGATTGCAATGCACTATGATATACTTGTTCAGTACTTCTTTTAGTGATAGCAAGAAGAATTGCAAAACAAAAAAAGAATTCTTTTCTTCATAGTTTGTTATAGTATTCATGAAATTTAGTAAGACAACAACCATGCGTAATTTAAACTCGAATATATTGTAGAAGTTTCGATATTCGAAAGTCATTGGTCAATTTATATTCATATTAAATCTAGATTTGATAGAAAATTGAATTCTTTTTTCTATGATAAATTCATTTGATAAGACGTCTAGTCATTTCTAAGCGTCCATCTCTTTCATGCATGATATATTTAAGTACAATAATCGTATAGTATTTATTCATGTGAATGACACAGCACACGACAGATATAGTCTACTAGCATTGTGCATCCCTTGGATAGAGCAGATGTAAAATGTCCACAGTCAAACATAAACAAGATCATATCTTGTTTTGTTCCTTTTCTTCTCTCAACTTTTCTTTGGTAAAGATGAGTTGATTTCAAATAAAATTTATGAAGATGATAATGCGAAATATCTTATAATGTTCGAAACAAATTCATTTTTGTATAAAGAGAAAAAACTTTTTATTTAATATTTTTATTCACAGTACAATTAAATGTTGTCTTTAATCTCTATAAAAAGCTAAATGATAGACGTGCCTATGCAAAAATTCATCAGTATTATCGATCGTTCGGAATTGGATAGATTGTAATAGTCTAAAAGAAACAAGACGTCAATCATATTAATCGAATAAATATCAACAATAATTGTTCAAATACTTACAACAGAAAATATCAGCACCTAATGCATTTATCGAAACGCAATTGTCTATAGTTCCTCTGCATGTATTAACATTAGTTTCCGATTTCTAAAGATATTTTTGTTGAAATTTGATATTTATATTTCTGATGCGAAAAAAAGGCTTAGACAATAAGATTGGCTTGAACCATTTTTAACTTCAATCGTTGAATTATTTTTACTGAATGGACGGTCACATGTAATGTATTCATAAGACTCAACTCCAAAGAACCTATGTCGGTGAACAAACTATAATATAACGTCTAATCGAAGGTTTCTCTTTTTTATTGCAAAAATAAAGTTCTACCGAAATTGCTAATTAAAAAAATTAAAAAAAACAAACTTTCATATGACATTCAGTTCAGGAAAAAAAACGAATCAATGTATACATGTTAAATGGACTTTTGTTTTAATAAAAGGAAAATATGTCTTTTATTGTTAGTTGCCGTTCACTAATATGGCTTTCTGTCCAGCTCTTTCTCATTCCAAAATACATGCATTTTAATTGTTCGTTTTTGTAATGAAAGATCTTCTTTGAACCATAAATGAACGATTCAAGCATAAACATCGACTAGAATCTATTTGCTGCTACTATTTTTGCTTTTGGGGATCATATGTGTTTGATTGCACCCTCAGATTGTAAAATACAAATGTCGATGCAAAACAAAAAGCAGCAGAAATAAAAACTATTTGAAAATAAAATAGCATCTTGAAATACATCGGCTTCGAAAGAACATGAAGAATTTTTTTCATAGACATATGAACGAGAACTATGATTAAATGAATTTAATAACTGTTATTAATCATAATTATTCGATAGATGCAACATTCATGAAGAAAGAGAATTTCCATGTCTAAAAATGATAGTCGTTCAAATTGGATCAATCTTTGGCTCCATTCCAATCATAACTGGCTCATCGATAAACTAAGTTAATGATATAGAATCAATAGAAATCAAAATTTCATTGGCTCTTTCTCGTTATTCTACTAAACGAAATATGCTTCTTAGCTGCATATTGAACCGAACTTGATTGAAAAAATAGTGTTCATCTCATCGAACAAGGCAATTCCATTGAGAGTAAATGAATTGAATTCTCATCTTTTTTTCCGACTTCTATGAACCATATCAAAGCTTTTGTTGAACACTAAAGTTAAGAATCAAATGCCATTAAACTTACTTTTGCGACTTAATGCTTATAAATATTGAAACTGAATTTTTAGAAATACTTTACAACATCATTGAGAAATCTTTAAATAAGACGAAGCGTGTCTTCGAGATTCACAAAGTATGGTATTGACGAGAGGTGGGCAAGTCAAAGGTTTTTCAAGCCACAAGTCAAAGTAAGTCACATTCAAAAATGTTTGTGCCAAGTGAAATCAAGTCTGACTTGAATTGCCTCGCTCTGGTATTGATTACTTATGAGAAGTGTCTCTTTCTTTTAGGTTGATGTAGTAATGTTGAGATAAAAGAATGATGTAAGATTCATATTGACAATATTTCGGTAGTCATTGTTGCAACCGTGCAAGGTTCGAGAGAAAAAACATTTTCAACTATCACAAGTACTTTTGAGTAGAACGGGCAGTTTTTGTTTGGTAATCTTTTAAGGATCACTTTCAAAATTTGTCATTTTAATTGTGTCGAGAGCAGATGCATTGAGAAATTTTCTACACAATAACAAACAAGAACAATAAGAAGTAATAAATTTTAGAATGATAAGTGTTATAAAAATGAAAAAGAAAGAGTTGCAAAGTATTGCATATTGTACGACACGAGTAAGTAGTAAAAGTTTTTTTTAAGTATCTTTCTTAATTCTATCGCAAGGCTTCTAGTTTTTTTCCATAAAAATATTAATCATGATACTTTGAAAGTTATGAACTGGTTTTATCAGCAGTCACAGTTACTTTCATTGCGATAAAATCATTTTAATATGAAAAAAGCTGTGTTAAGAATATTCATGCTGTGAGTAGTTTTCATCTGCCATTGTAGTTAGTATAGGAATATAGAATTAATTTCATCAGTTCTAGCTTGTGATAGTATCTCAATAAAGATCTTTCTTAGGATTATTGTCAGAGCAGCTGCTATTAAACTGATGAAAATACGTATCGTTGTAATAAGAAATATGTTGCTTTGGTGCACAAATTCGAGACAAATATTTTTGAAGTCAACGTTCTTCACTCTATGTTGAAATTAGTAACTGTTCTTAAGAAATGTCGAGATAATCTTTGGTTTAAAATTCTTAGAATCTTTTATTTACAAGTTCTTTATTTTACATCGTATAGAATTTATTATTTGAAAAGTTGAACATATGCCGTGTATACTAAATTTATTTAGTTAACTTCTCCGAAAATCTTCTTTTCAAACAATGAGAGGATACCATGAGGGCGATACACGACATAATGGCGTATCATCAGTGAATAATCCATATAGTATGAAGTACTTGATATATATCAAAGATCCGATACTCGCCGCGCCTCTTGACTGTGGGAGGCGAGGCAAATCGGCATTTTCTGCACCGCAACGAGCACGAGTTGACTTTGTAAGTCGCCGACTTGACTCAGCGATACTTCAAATGTTATTTTTGATGAATAAATGGCAAATCTTTAAGTATATCTTTCGATTTTATGGGATTCTTTCTAAGCGTTTCCATGTGTAGTGAAGTTTATCGAATATGGACAATGAATTAGTGTGCAGGGTGTCTCAACAATCAGCTAAAAAAGAAAAGTGTATAGCTCTTCATAGTGATGAACAAATAATCTAATGTTTTTCGTGATGGTAGAGGATACTTCCTAGTTTCTATTCAAGTAGTAGCAGTTTATTAACACACTTCAAATCTAGCACCATCTACTTGAGCACAGAGTTTGACCTTTTCCCAACACACTTCTATCAGTCATCAACCACAATAAATAGAAACGTATCCTAAATTTTACTCATAAATTTCATTTTGTAGAGATTGTTATACTGATCATGTTGGTTAAAAAATCGTTCTATTTTCATTAAAACCGGACGGTATCAGAGTCAAAGTACTAGAAAATGGCGTATGCTTTGCTCAGCACTATTTGTCGTTCTCCAGTATTGTGACTCGGGCAACACCTTGTCTTGATCAACATAGAATATCTGTTAACCGAAATGATCAGCAAAAGAGAGCTATAAAAATATGATTTGTCAGTAAGTTTTCGAATACCTTTACTTTCTTTTCACTATTCACAGGAGTGTAGCTTGTCAAACTTTAGCTGACGTCACTGGTGTTTTCAGATCTTTTCAGTGCAAAAGATTTGAGAGAATTTTGTGAAGTTAGATAGAATAGAGAAAACTCAAGGATTCAAATAAAGTATTGCATAATTTTGAAAATCTAAGAACAGAAGAATTTGCATCAGATGATAGAAACTCATAATTTGTAGTTTATCTATCGCATAGAAATGTGAATTCTTCTCTTTTAAATTAGTGATAAAAATTCTAATTGATATTATGAAACTTTTTACTGATGAATAGAAAACTTTGAAGTATTTCTACTGTTAGAAAAAAATTAGTTCATTTGAACATAATCCTGTGCAACTATGCAGTTATATTTTTGTTAGATGACTTCAAGTACACTGAATACACGTATATTTAATTATTTAGTCTAGTCCAACTATTGCACTGATGTAGTTCTCAGAGCATTGTTTATACGCTCAGTAAAAAAATGAATGATCTTTATTTATTTGATTCTCAATTGTATTTTCGTTCTTTAAACTTATTTAAATGTATAAAATGTTCTTTAATTGATTGTATAAAATAAAAAGATGATGATTGTTATGGGGAGTTGAAACTGGCTAAAAATAGCTTTTTTATTTTAAACTCTAGGTTAGACGAGACGAGGCGAGGCAGTAACGAGCAACTCGCCAGCAGGACGAGGCAGTGGCGAGTCGCTTTTTCGATTAACTCGCGGATCTCATATATATATATATAATGCATTGACTAAAATATAGACTCTATTTTTGTTATCTGTCGCATTCTAGAACGTCTCACTTTTGAAACTTGATTAATCCTCGAGTATTTGTCCTAGCAGTCGAGTTTGACTATGAAATAAATGTTAATATTATGAATGGTTATTCTTCCAATGAACTAGTAATGATTTACTCATACTTCATCCACTTTAAGTGTTCATGAAATATAACCAATGTACAAGAAAAGTTTTAAAAGAGCACAGCTTCAATCAAGAAGTCGAAGTGAATAGTAAAATTAAAAAAATTTCTTCTTCAGCAAGTTTTATTCAATTTCAACATTTAGTTTCAACATCTATTTAAGAAAATCCTTATAGAATTTTTCTTATTTAAATTCAATCGTTTGTTGTTCTCATTTTCATAAAACGAAGAATCTAACAAAATATATTATGAATAATGTAAATAGAAGCGATCAAAATTTCGAGGTGAATAATTGTCATTGTGTTTTCGTTCGCCGAATTACACAAGTCCGATTGGCAACAAAATATTCCATTACCAAAAGCATTGATCGACGAACACGTAGATGAGTAATCTTTGTTAACACTAGTTCCTGTTACTATTTTCTATATTTTTGTAGAACACGACCAATAAATTTATTAATTCGAAATGAAATTTATGCTTACCCTACAAAAGTCACCAGTACTTGATGTTTGAACTATGGTAGCCTTCGATAAATCCCATATCATTCCGCAATTATTGCATGAATAGCATGCTGCTGCAGCATCCGTTACTATGAAAGAGGAACGTGTGTATACAAATCGTTGTTTATCTTAAAACTTATTCTTACTAGAAAAACCAAATCCTAAGAGAATTAAAACAATCCCCAATATGCAAGTCATTATTTTTGTATTGAATGGATGAACTGTTTCTCTTGACGTTCTGTCCTTATAACTTACAATATAATCGAAGCTCAATCTATTCTTTTTAATTTCCTTTTGTAGGCTGCATTTATATCTTCGAAATTCATTGACGCAATAGACAAATATTGAAAAAAAGTGATAATTCAACATCATTATAACATAAAATGCATAATCTATTAATGGCGAAAATCCAAGGTTTTATAATAGTTGAACAAATATCATTTCTTTATATTCACTCAATAAATATTGGTTCAGATAACATCTACATTTTGATATTCAATAAGACTCATACATTGAAAGTGCGAGTAAGTCAAATACATAGCTGTGAGATAAGTAAGTATTTCATTGAAAGAAGAAGATCATTTTATTATCCTGCATGAAGACCAATAGATTATTAATATCAATGCACGAAAAGAAGCCGATCACGGGAAGAAAAACAACCGTCTTCATTTTAATCGTTAGATTAATTGTAAGGAAAAAAAGCAGTAGAAATCCATGCTATTGGATTTCAACTTAATTTTTAAACAGTACTAATGACTCTTTTATCAATAGAAGTATTTGCTTGCTGATGACATAGGCTCCTTCAACATTCTTGCTTTCATTGTTAGATCGTGCAATATCATGTTGAAAACATAAACACAATTATGAAATAAACGTAATTTGAAAACAGTTCTTGGGTTATTTTTCTGACATGAAAATTCTTTCTGCATAGATATTTTGTCTTCTTAAGATTTACATAGATTTTGACACAAGAGTTTCTTTTCAGAACTAATAATACATGTCTCAAATCGTATGAGATGGCATCATATTTTTTCCATTTTGGAAACTGAAGTACAGCTTCATTGATGAATTTATTCCATCTTCTGTGAATGAATAATTATCTAGTCAAAGAACCTACTATTTTTGTTTTTTGCAAAATTAATTTTTTTTTACACTTAAATCGGAAGATTAACATGTATCAGATCATTCAGTTACGATCCTAAATGTTGCAAAAACATTCAACGATTTGTACCAGCGTAGATTCATCGACACTGATGCTTACCTCACTCATAATCTTTTTCATGGATCTTGTTGATATTATTCAAGTCATCACAATTCAATACCAACATAGCAGTACTAATTGCGAACATATTCGAAAATTTATGTTACTTAAATCAAGATTGTTCTTTATGAAACACTTGTTCTAATAGTCTGTAGCGAAACCACGAATAAGTTATGACAGAGTAGATGTGACTTATAAATTACAAAACAGAAATAACAATTCATGTGTATGGAAATACAAAAAGAAGCACAGTCACATAATCTTAGGTGCCTTGCTTTTGTTTCAAGTTTTTTCAACTTTCTTTTATGTCATCGTAGAATATTCAAAACATGCAGAAGCAAGCGCCACTTGGGAAACTTCAAACGCACTCGCATGCAGTATATCGGATTACAATTCGTCTTCAACAAGTGTCACACTAGTACAATTAAAGTACGCTAACTTTTGAAATTTTATTTTCCTCAGTATCACTTGTTTTAAGAATACATTTAGTAGTATTGTAGACACAAATATTTTCTATTGACGAAAGTCTAGAACGAATTTTTAGAACTACATGTAATTGTGCCAAAAACTGGAACACGATCATGCCTTGTTTGATATATTTTATTCATGAACTAAAAATAATGTAGTGAGTCTCGATGTAGACTACTAATGTTACACGTTTTATTACAGGCCAGTTCTTAGGAAACTACTGCGTGTTACCAAGAGAATATTCTATATTTTCATTCTTGAATAATCGACTATTCTAGATGCGCTACACACCGATTACGATCTTCATTTCTCGATGTTTTTACTGAGATTTTTGTGTTTGATTTCTGATTTGTTTTGAAAGAAGAACTCGCTTTCTAAAATAAAAGGCTAATTATAGCACAATAAATCGATAGCTTCAACAAGGAAAATGTTGAATCAAATAAAATTCATGACTTCAATGGATTGCAATAGGTTTAATGAACGGAAAAGAAAATTTCATAGAAGATTTTCGCCAGTGCTAGAATCGCAAGTTTTCATGAAGTAAACGATGAAAAACAACGTGATGAACGAAGACTATTGTCGTTAGAGCGAGATAAGTTCAGATTCACTCAAAGATCGGACAAGGAACTTCAATAGTACAAGGACATGCCAAAAATTATACTTGACAATTGTTTAAGTATGTTTGTAATGAATTGCTAGTGACGTTCATCAATCATTGTATTATTGCAACGTCCAGCGTCAGCGTGTCTACCGTACGTGTGAATTCAAAATATTTCATTGTATTCTTAAATTTAACCATATATGGATTAGAAGAATATATTTCAATTGTACTTCTCAATAGATTTACATATAGTGTAGACTTGAAGTAACACGCCTCAACACAATTTGATATTCGAATTGAAGCAGGTCAAAATATTTTAAACTGCCGATGTAACTTAATTTTGTGGGTGTAGAAGTCTCGCCCCGTTTTTTTTAAGTAGGACTCGACTCGTGCCTACTTCCGATTTCAAATGCTTGAGTATGAAAGCAGATTTTTGGGATTGCGATCATTATTTCATGATCGATAAGCTGTATCTCGAAAACTGATTCGTAGTTTACTTTAGAAATCAGACAGTAGTTCAAAATTTTGTGATCATACATCGAAAAGTTTCCTTTTCTTTATTCTTTTCACCAATTGTTAACTAATCATGATTATTGTTAAAATAAATAGAGAAAAGCAAAACAGCAGAAGACAAAACTCATCAAGAACATTAGATAAAAATTACATGAATAACAATAAACTGGTTTAGAAGAAGAAAAACAAACCTAACGGCGAACAATAACAACAAACAAGATGTATATCTTTGAAATTAAGAAATTGTCTTTTTTTTCTCTCTACGTATTTATTTTTCTCCTGTTGAAAAAAGAAAAACAACAACGGTGGATAAACCAACAGAAAAAAGATAATTAACTGTTGATGAAAAATTTTTGAAAACAAAAAACGATAGTACAATAAGACAAACAAGATAGAATGCATTATTGTAAAAAATTGAAAATGTCGTTGCTTCGAAATCGGCTACTTCATTCTTAAGGGCTAAGACTCTAAAAAGACAGAATGCAACGAAAGTTAATACAATATGAATATATGAAGTTTCTATCTTACCGATCATCTTTTTTAATAGAACCTTTATCACTGCTGAATAATTTTGTTATTTCTCGATTAATAGCTTCTTCACGTTTTTGTGCTATTCTGTAAAACAGTGAAAAGCATCTGAGTTTTTTTTTCTCATAGCATGAGAAAATATTTACTTATGTTTCAAAATAAATTTCATATTTCGATAAGCATAGTAAAGAAAATATGTACTGATGACTGTACCAATAATGAAATGAATAAAATACGATGTAATATCCATTTGATGAATGCGCCAGAAAAGCCCTAAATGGTGAAGTTTACGTGAGAGGATGGAATATTAAATGAACAAAAGGAGACGTTAATCGAATGAAACTTACAAAGTGGAATAGCCGAAACAACGGCGGCATTACCAATGAATAAAGCCTGTGATTTAGTCGTTACATTACGACTAAAATCTTGCAGAAGTAAATCTTCATCGCGTGTTGTTGGTCGTTGATTAGACATTCTCCTCGTTATTCTTTCTCTATGTAATATAAAATCTAAATTAATATTACATAAAAATGACTTGAGCTACAATCTTTAAGAGACACAAAATCAAAGCTCATGTATATTGTGGCACATCTCTGTCAATTGTCCTTTAAGATAAGCACAGCGCACGGTCTCAATCAAGAACCAAATCGAAATTAAAGTAGACGAAACAGATGAGAATGTCTCGTCAACGTAGCAGCCACGTCTTGCCATAGTTAAATTTACGAAGTCTCCAGCTCTTCTTTTGATAGCATATAAAGATCTCATTTAATTACATCAATTTTTCTCTCATTAATTTCAACTTTTCTAATTGTTTCATGCTGATTTCAACTATAGAGAATCGAGAATATCCATCAATAGATGACACTAGGCTATGGTAAAGTTCAGTAAAAATAAATTAACATTCAAAAATCTTTGAACAGTTTCCACAGTTCACTTGGAGACTACTTGACACACGCAATAGTTATCCGGAAGAGGTCTGCTACCAACTAGCAATTAGAGTGAATACAATGTTCTTCAATAACAATAAGTATGAAAAACTTAATCTCCCAGGTCAAACAGAACAATCCGCAACCGGTCGTATACGATAAGAATACGGCCCGATACGGCGTCGTATTATCCTGTTTTAACAGGGTCAGTATTACCGCCGTATGTTCTATAGAATACGATAGTATTACGCTGTCTTTACGAGGGTTTTACAGCGTATATGCGATGTCCGTGTACGGCAGTAATACCGACCCTGTTAAAATGCCATGATACGGCTTAAAACGTTCGTTTAACCGTGGAATACGATGTAAAAACGACCGTTTACGATACTGTTACGGCTGTTTACGGTGGTCCGTTTTGATCGACCTGGGCTGTCGCCATTTTTCACAAATAGGTACAAACGAGATGATATTTTGGAATTACAGGTTTATCGCGATGGAATTTCATTTCAAATCAAGGAATCTGACGTTTGACGAAAAATTCTGTATTGTCCTAATTAGAATGATGTAGATTTATCTGTTTTTTTGGTCTTGGCTGAAAAGTTTTTGCAATCATAATTCAATATCACAAAGTTTTGAAAACCCAACTCGTTGTATATTGATGTGCTCTTTCAAATGAGACTATTTTCGAAAAATTCTACCGCTTTAATTGGGCCAACTTACCTTTTCACCGAGGTCAGTGTTTCTGGAGATGGCATGTAGCGACCTACCTAATAATCTCCGATGACAATGCACTTTCATTAGCTTGAAAATATAGCCCAATGTCGACGGTATCGTTGATGACAAAGTTTCTTCTATTATACTTCTTTTCGTTGTTTAGAAAGTGGAAATTTACTGAAAATTGTTACTCTGACAAGTAATCCAAATATAGTCTACCCGGTCATACTTCCAACGCCTACATCTTCAAAATAGCTAATTCAATTGAGCTGAAATTTTGAATTTATTCCGCACTATGATAAGTTTATCTACTATAAAAACATTAATCAGATTGGTGACATTCATTTCGCAATGTTCTGAACAGATTTATCGTTACTTATGTTTAATGCTTCATATGGATTGTAAGTGTCCCAAATGAGTCGGCTGAGATCTACTTTCACAAGCTTTTTTTATGAAATCAAATCAAGATTTATTATCTGTAGTTGTTTTGCATCGATATTCATAATACGTTCATGTGGTTTGATTTCTAACTAACTAAAAAATATATTTTATTTCACCAGAGTAACGAAAACAAAATTCAGCATAATGTGAACATGTCATTGTAATAGAATCGTTTTTTGAAATCATTCAGTAGATGATTGATGCTGATGGTAACTCTACATGTATGTATGAGAACAAGCATAGAACAAATATTGATCACAGAATGCAGAAATAAACTGATGGCTATCATATATTTTGGCAATGGCTTTCATATGTGATAACTTATTACCGAAAGGCACAAACGAATATTAAACTATTTGATAGGTAAGAATGTAGAATTTTTCTGCCATTCGTCATTATAAATCGTCGAACAGCATACGGACGATTGAATCAAATAATTTTTGTTGAAATCCAATGAATTCTATAAATAGCTATCAAATACGAGGACGAAACATGAACATTCGATTTCGATATAATGAGAACTACTATTAAAAACTCTCGGCAAATGCAATTTGTGCAGTGTTGATGATAAACATATCTTGGACTTATCTTTTTACATCTTCTATCAATATATGATTATAATCAATTCTAGTATGGATGCAGTCAATATTTCATATTTATTAAACGCAAGAGTAATGAGAAGAGAACAGTTCAAAATAGCCTTCAAAACAGAAAAACAATTTTTTTTTCATTTTAAATCTAAAAATTGAAATGATCAGTCGATAATTTTCATGAGATTCACAAATAACTTACTCCATGAACTGACAGACCCATGAAAAGATAGGTTCTTATTATCTATTGATATTTGTTCAATAGTACAATTCTAAAAGGAACATACTTTTATGTGACTTTAGAAGTAAATCAATTTAACAGTGCAATACCGATGGAAAATTCGATGAGATCTAAATAAAAAATGAAAGCATTTATTTTTAATAGTTGTGTTTACAGAAAATTTGTTTTTTTACGCGCATACATTGTATTTCGATGGTGTTAAATTTTCACAGATCGTTTCTAATGTTTGTGTACGTTTATTATTCAATGATTGATGTCCTAAAAACTCAGCCATTCGAGCAGGATTATATTGAATTGCGCTAGATACACTTGATATTTGAGTATGTTGTTGCAATGAAGAAAATCCACCACTGTCAAGATCTTCAGAGAATAAATGCAACGAAATTACGTTAGCCTAGGCAAACATCTTACTGAAACTTTGAGATCGTGTTACTCCAGTTGCAGTTGTTTCTGAAAGTAATTCTTCAAATGGATTCATTTATACGTACAAATCTAAATATAAATCTAAGCTATTCGATATTTGTCTTTATATCAGAGCTATACTAAATTTTCTTTTCAATTGTAATCCATCTATTTAGTATAGTTCGAATTCTTTTGACTTCTATCAATAACATCTTAATACAATAGTTCGATTAGCATATTCACAATTAACGTACAGGGCTGACCATTACACAAACCGTTGTGATACTCTTTCAATATTCGTTCTGATTAAGCCGGTTGAATTCAATATGTAAAAAGGGAAATAGTTTATTTTGACTATAGACCGTCAGTGTTAACCGTTCCTCTTATATACATATTTTCCAAATGGTTAACAATGGACGAGATGGACGCGATAATAGAACGATAAAAGACAATGTGTTTGATAGTACTTATCTACAATGATAGTAACTGTAATAAAAGTGAATCCATAGTCGCAATTCAAAACAATATTTTTCTAATCATTCACAAGTTATTTCATTATTTTGACTGATCCCTAGCTATTATGTTTTATTAAAATAATTAAAATATCTTTAAGTTGTAGTGTAGGGGTGAATGCGGCCGTACATAGATTTATAGTTAGAGTTCGACTGGTACTTCTAGTTTGCAAAAACTGCTAAGACTATTATTAATCCATTTTATGGCCCAGCGTGATTTTGAATACTAGTCAGAATCACATGATCGGTTAGAATTAATATTTAAAATCATGCGTATGTCTGTTAATCGACATCTCATCATGTTCATTAATATTCTAGTGATTACTTCACAGTTTCTTGATTTTTTTTCGATGATCCGAAAGGTTGATTTGTAGTTTTTTTTAATAACATCGAAAAAGTAAACGAAAATTAGGTATTTTTGGGAGAAATGTTTAATTAAAAACATAAACAAGATGTCGAAGTTAGCTTGAAATTCTATCCAGTTGCTATCAAACTCTTGTAATAATAATAATGATATTGTTCAATAATACATAATGAAGCTAGTATCGAAGATCATCCTGTCTTAACAACAATACATTGATCTACCTCAGATTACAATATTTATGGGAAAAAATTAGTGTGTCGCATTCATCGTACAAACTTAGCAATAGCGAACTACTAATTAGTTTGCTCACTGGTAGTCTATAAGTGGCTCACAGGAATTTTAGAATTAGATGCTTTTGGTAAATCTATTACAGCAAAATTGATCGAGGTTTAATACATTTGTCAAACAAAAGGTCGTACTTGATTGATTGTTGAAAAACCACTTGAAGAGCGAAAATTCAAAACTAAGCATTAAGGTCCATAGTTAGTTTCCAAGTAACACAGAAAAATAACAGATAGCATGCAACTCGTTATTTAATGCTTTCATGAATCGGTCATTATACAAAATTGAACTATCGATTTATTCGTTAATTTGTAAAATTGACATAACTCTCTTGATTAAGAACAAGATATTCGAAAAAAAAACTAGAATCATTTGTATTATGATTTCATCAAGAATTACTTTTATTCCCTTCCAAACATGTTTTTAGCGTGTATGATCTCATAACTACTGTACTGATCAGTTTCATTTCAAAAGGTATCCATTTTTTCTAATATCTAGTGCATGTGCCTGTTTTCTCTAATGTACACGTCTATTTTAGTGGTATCTTCGTATCTGTTTTTCATTCGACATTTCCATTTTATTTTTATCATAGCCACAATCATTTGAATTCTTTGATTTTTTCATTTCTATGTTCTCGGTTAACCATTGTAACATTATTTATTTTTCATCAAACGAAAACAAAATTTAAATATGTACATGCAACCTTTCTATTCGACCTGTGTTCTCAATTCCAAAAGAAACATAATCAATTTATATGAACAATTATGTGAACACTTGATGGTTCAAAAACAAGAAAAAAGAACTCCTATCTACTAATTGATCGTTCACAATTGCTGCGAAAGTACTGTGCGTTGAAGATTATTGATGGAAACTGTTTTATTAATTAAATCATTGTTTGGTATTGAATGTTTGATTTCATTTGAAACTTCTTTTAATACTTTATCTAAAGCATTAACAACGTGATCAACTTGTTCCAACGTGATTGTCAATGGTGGTTCAATACGTATAGTTTTAGCATTAACCAACGTACCAGCTACAAGTATTCTTTCTCGAAATAAACCTTTCGCCACAAGAAAGCCAATATCTGTATTGACAAATTCCAATGCCAACATTAAACCTTTTCCACGCGCATCAAGCATCATATGTGGTGTATACGGTTTAATAGTCGCTTTCAGTTTAGCTAAAAATATATCGCCAACAGTCCGTGCACTTTCACAAAGATGTTCTTCCAATATAACATTTAATGTTGCTATTGCAGCTGCACATGCTAATGGGTTACCACCAAATGTTGTTGTGTGTAAAAATGGATTATCAAACAGATTTTTCCATATTTTTTCTGAACCAATAAAAGCACCTTGACAATAAAGGAAAAAAAGAATCATAAATAGAACGTTCATAGCCTTTAAGAGCTAAGTCAAAAACTTCTAACATGAATATCTTCTCCGATACAATTGAACAGATTCAACTATGTTATTTTCTATAGTAGATTTATTTACTTTTTAAAGTTTATTTCTGTGCATAGTCGTGTAAGTATCTTTGTATATGAATTTACGCATAAAAATTGTCATAAAAATGATTGAATGTCAGTTTTGCAAGATTGTAATAATGAAAATTTCAATTTAAGTTAAACAAAATATCCCGTAACTGACGTTTGAATTTATTTTTTATTTTTTAATACTACTGTGAAAATGACGCATATTATGATAAGGAACGTTCGTAGAAGTCATTCGAATTCTATAGACAAGTTCATCATATACGTCAAGAAATATAAATGATTTTCATCGACATTTCTACACGATAACATGTCTTTGAAACATCGAAGAAAATAATTACAATGGTTCGTGCAGATTATCTTTTAGTACAGTAACGTTTAGATTTTAGAAATATGAAATGTTCACTTACTTTATACTTTACTACTATTAAGTTTAATGCTTCGTTTCGCGAAGAGAAATAACTCACAATTGGCATTCAATAAAACCATTTTTGCGAAACACAATTTGAAAGAAATGTTGAAGTGTATAGGAATAAAAATTGGAACTCATTCTCTGTCGATAAATGATAAAGTCGATAGAATCCGATCAGAATAGATCAACTATATCTTCGTAGGAACTCCTATCATTGTATAGAAAATGAGTTTAATTCGGTAGAGTTTGGACAAAAAGTTTCCTTGATAGATTTTCATGAAATTCGTTAAATATTTATACGTTTAATTTACCTGCTGGAATAATACCACCACCAAATGCTTTACCCAAACATAAAATATCTGGTTCAACATTCCAATGTTCGATACAAAACATTTTTCCTGTTCGTCCCATACCAGTTTGAACTTCGTCAGCTATTAATAAAGCACCATATTTATCACATAAACGACGAACACCTGGAAAATAATCATCGCTCGGTACAATAATACCACCTTCACCAAGTATGGGTTCAAGTAAAACAGCAGCTAAAAAAATCACACAATTCAATCAATAAGCTAACAAAAAGAAATCTATTTTAAGAATCATACCAGCATTATCACCAGTAAATTGCAAACAAGCCAATACTTGTTCAAGTGCATATAGATCATTAAATGGTACATGACGCATTTGATGTAATGATGGTAAAAATGGTTTTCGAAAAACAGATCTTGACACAGATGAATAATGAATATTCTAGGCTTTGCCTTATATTCTTTTCTTACTTTGAAGTTGCACTTAACGAACCTAAGCTTTTCCCATGGAAAGCTCCTACAGCAGCAACTATTGTTCGACGACCAGTTGCCGAAATAGCCATTTTTAATGCGCCTTCAACTGATTCAGTACCACTATTCGTAAAGAATGCATATTTTAAATTTCCTGGTGCTAGTTCAGCTAAAAATTTCCCTAAATAACCTCGCAAGGGATCGAGTAATTCTTGTGAATGTAATGCTTGACGTTTTAATTGATCCGTAACTGTTTTTAATACTTTGGGATGACGATGACCAACACTTAAAAAGACATGAATTTATACAAATAACATGTTTTAATGAAACAAAACAAAAATGAAAACAATTTTCTTTTGAATTTCGTACTTATAAATACCATATCCACCTAAACAATCGATATATTCAATGCCTTCAACACATGTAAATGTAGAACCACTGTCTGCCCACTCAACTAGAATTTCAATGTGGAAACAAAAAGATTACATTTCAAATATGAATATTTAGCGAATGAATTTACCTGCAACGTAATCAGGTGAAAATGATTTTCGATATTGTAAAAAGCCTGGATTAATATATTGATTGAAATTATCGACAGTTTCATCGATTAATCGTCTCTTTTCTACAGGGAAACAACCGAAAGATTTTTTCACTGATATTTCCATAGAACACTTGATTCTTACCATCATCATTAAGATCACGTTTAGCAATAATGTCCAGTATGCGTTGTGTATCTTGAATTATATTTTTCTTCATTGTAATCAATTAAATCAATAAATGTATATACCGCTTAAGTCTGGACACGTTGACGTATCAATGTAGGATGCTCAAAGTCCTCACCCGTCGAATGAAATATGTTGGAACCGCACTGTATATAAACTTACACCATTAAGTATTGTAACGGCCAGTCTAATTTCTTTTCTTAGTCGATGTTTCCATTGACTGAGAGAAAAATAATAAACAATGAAACAGAATATCAGTGTACTGAAATTCTTGGCTTTAAATAGACATTTTTTGATGGGAACAGAAAAGAAAAAATAAGAGATATTATCAGACAATATTTGAATTACATGATGTGATTATGTGAAAATCACCATCTGTTAAAGTCAAACCAAATTGAAAAGGCTTCTATCCTATTGGGCACACCTACTTTCACAGAGATAAACAAAACAACAGATGGATAATAACGAAACGAACGATAGAAAAATAGTTATATTAACTTTCTTTCTCTCTCTACCTCTCTGATAACATTCTCTATAAACATACGAAGGTTATTTCGCAGTCACGATTTTTATTTGCAGTTCATTATTAATAGATTCATTACAAATGTAGAACAGAATCTAATAGATCGTATAACCTAATATTCTATATGTGAAGTAAAAACCGTACAAAAATATTCAATGTTTTAGTGGAAGATTCGATTTGAAACTGTACGAAAATCAACGTGCATCAAGACTAGTATCATTCTATTTTGAATCAGTAGTGCAATTATAATAAAACAAAGTTCAACTATGTAAGAGTCGATGATAAATCAATAGTAGGCAATTGAGAAATGTTTTTTTTTCTTACATTCGAAAAACATTTTAAACTTATGCCAACGTAGCAGCCGTGTCAAGGAATAAATATAATGTCATGAGAAACATCAACAGTAAAAACAATCATATCATGTATACAAGTTTGTATGATAGATAAGAGTTTTACAGAGATAGACTTTGTTCCATTTAACGATCACATCAAAATATCCACTATTTTGCCGACGCATATAAAATCTTGATTAATTTGAATATAGATCTTATTTTCAACCAAATTAATTCAAAATGCATCACTTAGATCATAATTCGTTAAATTTCATCAAGGGAAATCATTGAAATATTCTTCAATATTTGTAGTTCAAAAACTTCATGAAAAAAACCTAATCAAACTATTTAATTGACATAACTGTTTAGTAAATTTTCATGTGTTAAAAAATGAACTTTTACTCTTGCCATACAAATCCTATCTATCGATCAAGATTTTCTTTTCAATCGGACAACATAATTCAAATGCATAAAGACTTCCACATACTATTGCGGCTATTTTCTCAAATTGGCAATGTAAAAAAGAAAACTTTTAGATGATCGTGTTATTCCTCCCAAATGTTTTATTTGTTTAACAAGAACAAGTATGTAGAATGAAAAAGATTTTATTCCGTACAGTACATTCATAACCTTTTTGTGTCTTTAACGACAGAAGCAATTGTTTGATTTGATCGTGAAATGTAATATCGCGTTTAAAATCTTCATTGTCTTTATGTATGAATAAGACATATTGTAAAATAGTTAAAATAGTTATATGTTGTTGATGTTGATTATTTATCTTATCTAATAATGGTATTAAAAATTTTGAGCATAATTCATTTGAACACCATGACCAAGTTTGATGGCGAGATAATAATATAAAACAACGTATTAAATCCTCTTGATCATGTGTATATTTATGATAGGCAATGAGAAGATTTTCTAAATATTCATGTGATACAGTCAATTGTTTGTCTTGAAATAAATCGAATAAAACTTGATGGAGTAAAACATTTGATGATTTTGTTTGGGAGTCACTGGATATTAATGATGAACAAACATTCAATAGAAATGTTAATGCATCGATGAGAGTATCATGAGATAACTTATACCCAATATCAAATAAACGAGCATAAATAATCACTGATGACAATGTTGGATTTACCGAACACGTGAGAAAGAACAATCGACTAAAAATAAAATCAATAAATAATATATTGATAAGTACAGATAAAATTTACATCATAGGTCGATATAATTTCTACTAAATGAAAAATTGATTACATCTTTGTTACAAGCGCATGACTAGATTGTTTTCATGGTATAAAAATAGTCATTTATCAAAGCATCTGATTAGATGCAAGTTTAAATGGAATAAATTTCTATTTATTCATGAAACAAAGACGCAAAAAAAGTTGTGCTTTTCTTAACCTAGACATGACTTGCTTGCAATCTTTCTTTCTCAAGTATAAGGTCATTAAGTTTGAAGACACATTTGAGGAAATTTTCAAAAGAATATTATCCTTCTACATGCTGATCAAATGCACACATGAAAAGAGTTAGAGTTCGAAAATATTAATTTCACAGTGTTGATAACTATGGAATCTTAATTAATACCATACTCTTGTGGGAAGCGATTCAGCTGGGGGAAAAGTTTAGAGGTTAAGTTCGTAATATCAAATCGTTTCTATAAGAACCAGACAAAGTATAAAGTGATTGGGGTTTTGTGTACTATGTTTTCGAATTATGGCAATTTCAATGAATATATTCGACAAAGAAGGACATACTAAAGAAATATTCAATATCGTCATTTCGACCTGAAACCTCAATAATAACCAAATGTCATGTATACTGTGATATGCTGAATGAAAGTTTTCTTCTCCTTAAGGCATCCAATGCTCAACTCGTGTGACTACTTTATCTAGGATGGGAAGAAAAAGTAACACATATGAATTATTACAGACTGTGTCGATCATGAGTAGATTTCATTGATGAATTTACTACAGGTCTAGAAAATTTCCCGGCTGTAATTGTTTGTCTCTTACTTGAGCACTTTTATTCGAGTATTGGGTGTCTGTTGTTGTTGCTGTTTTATTTCAAATTCAAATGCTTGTTTTAATTTTGTTAGAAAATGTTGTTGAAATACTAATGATTGACTGTGAATATAAACTAATAAGATTTTAATAGATTCTTCATATGGATGAAGTTGTTTGACTAGTGGAAGTATAATATCACATTTATGAAACAATATATCACTAAAAATTCGATATATATTGTCAGTAAACAATAAAATATCATCATGTAACTTTCGTTGAAGAAAATTTCTTAAATCATCATTAATTTCTTTTCCAAATGAATTAAGAAATTTATTCACTTGTTCATATTCATTATTTTTATTAATTCGTTGTTCGATTCTTGCCGACTTCATTCGCTTGGGAATTTGTGGCAATGATGATATTAGTTCAGTAGCTGTTCGTTTTTGACTACCCAGTGTTGGCTGATTGCAACGTGTGATACATGCACGTATAGAATTTAATGAACGCGTTGCCATACGCTTTGATGAACCGGATATTCGATTTGATGGTAATGGTTGAGAAGGAATCAGCGATGGTTTATTAATAACGACTTTACGTTTTCTCTTTCGTACTGGATACGGCATTGGAAGCATAAGAGGTTTTACGGGTAGATTAGTTACTAGATTAAGAAGACGGGTTATGATTGAAATTTGAAAAGGTTTTAATAATGGCTGTTGAGATAATTCTAAAGTACAAAATAAAACAAGAACTCAATATGATAAAATTGAATTTCAAGAAAAACCATTGATTACCTAAGGTGGGTAAAGGCATTGTCTTGACTAGTTCAATTTCAGACGGCAAAGTTTGTTCAATTTCTATGGATTGAAAAACAGGCTATAGAAAAAGAAAAGAAGTTAGAGAAAAAATTGAAATGAAAATAGTAGAATTACTTCGAATTCTTGTGATAAAATCTTTGTAGCTGATTTGTTCGATACTGTTGATTGTGCTTGAAAATACAATAGGAAAATATTTTATGGATAATTTAATAAAGAGTTGACTTACTATTCATAAGAATATTTTCCACAGGATTTTGTTGTACTTCATGTAGATTACTTATTATTGAATTATCTTGATCAGCATCATGATTTTTCTCAGTTAATTCTTGATGTTCTACTATCTTCATAGATTTTTCATCTTTTACTATCATTTTAGTGTCAATCGTTTCATTTTCTATAGAAGCATCTGCTTGTGGTCCGATTTCTATGAAAAATTGTATCTGTGTTGCATGGATAGTTGTGTTCGTATTTTCGACAATTTCTTTCGAAATTACTTCCATTGACGTTACAGTTGGATCAATCATCACGTCGTTATTTGCAGTTTCGTTTTCTTTGGGTATGACTGGTTGTTCTTCCACTATCGGTGTGAATACTTGACTTTCTGCTATGTGAATAGGTCCTGTTTGAATTTCTTGAATGAACTTTGGTGATTGTTCCATTGGTATTGTACTATGATCTGTTGTCATTTGATTGTTTACTGCATCGATTTGTTCAGAACCTACCGATTGTTGTTCGATTATTGACGTCAAAATTTGGTTTTCTTTTGGGTGAATAAATTCGGAATGCTTCTCTGCCAATGTAGATTCTGGATCCTTCACCATTTCATATGAAGATTTCTTATTTTCTTCAGAAGCTGTTGTTTGTTCTTCCATAGATACGCATATTCGGTTATCCAATATTGGAATAAATGTACTATGGTTCTCTATAGATAATCTTGAATTTTCTTCCATTGCTTTTGGCACATCATCATTTTCTATTTCATTGTCCACTCTAGTATTTCGTTCAGAGGTTATTGTCTGTTCTTGTATTGTTACAGAAGATTGATAATCCAACCGATTATCAATCGTTGCATTGATTTTCAGCATGGATTCTACATCTTGCGCTGTTACTTCAATACTTGAAGTTTCGAATGTTTGAGTAATGCTTGTATCTTCTAGTTTATCATTAGATTCCTTATTCACTGATACAGGCACTTGCTCTTCAGTAATCTTATTTCGTTGCATACGACGGTGAACCAATCGTAACGGTTTCAACGATATTGGGAATTTTGTTAAAACATTTAATAAACGCAAAACAATTTCAATGCGATGTGAATCAAGGGTATTTACATAAATGGCTGACGGTATTTGCTTTTGAGTATTTAATAACGAATCTTGACTATGATTAGAGATTGTTTCTGCTTGTTTGTTTGATGATAAACTTTCAGCTGATGATAAAGATTGTTGTAATACATCATCGTTAGAATTTTGATTTACTGATTGTGAATCTGACAATTGTAATTGATTTTTAGGATTATTCATAATTAACGGATTAAAATCTATTGGAGAGATATGCTCTTGACTAACCAATTGCTGTTCCACAAACAAATTCGATACGTGCATTGGTGATCTATCATCATCATCATCATCTTCACTTAGAAATGACATATATGCTGTTGATTTATTGAATGTTTCAGTTTCCATCGGAGTGATACAATCGATTTGTAATGAAGATGTTATATTTTGATTCATGGATGAGATAGATGAGGATTGATTTTCAATCGAAGGTATTGTTGTGGATATTGATTGTGTTGTATTTTCATTTATAATTTCATCATGATCATCATCACTTAAAATAGGTATATCTCTTGAAATTCTTTTTCTTGGTTCATTGATGATTGTTATCGTAGATTTAATTTTTGATGATTGTAACATAATAGGTTGATACGTTGGTATTGATGATGATTGTTTAACTGACTTTTGTATTTTATGCTTAACATCATCGTCATCATCATCGCTAAGAAACGAAGCGAAAATCGAAACATTTTGCTGTTGTTGTTGCTGTTGCTGCTGATATTCTTCATGATCAGGTTTGGATAAAGCAATTTCAAGTTCATTGGCAAGATCATCTAATTTTATTGGTGAACTTTCCGCCGGAGATATATTATTTCGTCGACAATTTTTCATGGAAGTTTTTTTTTGCAGTTTCTTTTTTGGTATTTCTTTGTTTTTCTCTAGTTGATGTGATGATGACTTTGAAGTATCTTCAACGTTATTTACCGCTGGATTTGTTACATTAACAGACTGAGATTGAGGAGCAGGCACAACATCGATAAAATCATCGTGATCGTCATTATCATCATCAACAACTTGACTGATAACCGGTTTCTATAGAATAGACACAAAATTATGAATAAATTCGTTTCTTTTTTACGTACAACTTACAGATACTTTTTTCACTGGTTTATGAATAAAGTCACCTTCAATTTCTAAGATATCTAAATAAAAATTAAAGTAAACACACGAAAAATGACAACGCATTTTTCATCTTACCATCATTTATATCGTGCGCTTTCAGAACTGGACGAATATTAAGCGATGTGGGAATATCGATTTCTAAAATGCAATTATAAATATGTCATGAAATTTACAATGGAAATCTCCTACTTGATAGTTGTAGAAAATTCGTTAGACGAGCAAGTGCTAATTTAAGTTCACGTACAGATTTTTGTGAATTAGTCAAAGCAATATCTAAATTTACAATTATATAAACTTTTCGATATGATACTCTCGCATGTTTTATTCGTACCTGTTTCTGTTGGTTCGTTTTTGTCTTTATTCGGTCTAAATAGAAGAGAATATAAGCATACAATTCTATCTGATTATATTTCATACTTATAAATTATTGGTGAGCTTCTTCGTAACTGAAGTTGTAATTTAGTTATTTGTTTATGTTGTCGATCGATCGTTTTACTTAATTGATCATTCGTTTCTTTTAATGTTTCATATTGTCTCTGAAATAGAACTCATTCATAATGAAGTAATCAATGCCTTTTTTATTCCTGATAATACTTACTAAGACCATGATTTCATGATAACTATTTGTATTTTCATCTTGTAATATACGTAATTGTTGATGAAATTCACGTTTTTCAGTATTTAATGTTTCAATTTGCTGAAAAACATAGCAAAGAATAATAGTTAAACATTTCTTTTTTGTCTAATTCATAAAAGATTGATTTACTTCTTTTAAATGATCACATTCTTGCGTACATTCCGTGACTTGTTTACCAAATATACAACATTCACTAGACACGAAAAAGAAAAATTCAATTCATAAAAGAAAGATTACAATAAATCTTACTTTGTAATATGTTCGATTTGTTGTTTCAGATCATCATTTTCATTTTGTAATCTTACAAGAGCTTTGTTAGCATCTTGATATTTTTGCACGATTAAACTAAAATTATTAGTTTAGAAATTTTTGAAAATTTCTCATACGTTAAAACTTACTCGGTAGCAATAATTTTTTTATGTAATAAATTTAAATCATGTTTGGAAACATACGTTTGTTGTTGATGATCCTAGAAAACAATTTAGAAAAAAAAATGGAATTTAATACATGAACAAAAGGAAATGATTTGCAGGATTCACAAAATCTTTTCTATTTCATTTACTTCAACCGATAACTATCGATTTTTAATTAGAAAATGATCGAATTAATATTCATTAATTTTTGTCAAAAATAGCAAGCATTTGTATTGTAAATCGACGATATTAAAGATATTCAAGTTAACAGTAAAAATCTCAAACGATAAACTTAAATTATGATCTGCTTATGATTTATATGTAGATTTGCCAATAAGAACAGTGATATATATTGAAACAATGCTATTATAGGTTCTCATTCTATCGATTAACTAGTAATTCGAAATCTTGCTCATCGATAAGTTATTAGGATCAGAAAATTCTTAAATTTCATATCAAGCAATTATATTTCGGTTTTTAACATATGAAAAGTAAAATAAAACTAAATTGGGTAGTTTCTATCAGAGAGTAGAAACATTCATCGGTTGCTGCGTTACTTTTCTTATTGAATTTTCTATGAATACTTTTCTATAGAGTTTTATTCATATCAAAAAACGGAGATGGTATTGTACTCGACAATTAGAATAGATTATGTTTCGTATTGTAATTGAAAATTGATAGACATGTCAACGAGGTGAAATACCAAATAAACTAGTTGTTTCGTAAAATAAACCGATGTAATAGATTTAGCTATTAGTATTGCCTTTTACATGACTATATTCGGAATGAAAGACTTCTGATTTCATTCAATGAAGAGGAAAAGAGAACTTGATTTAAATTTCTAATTGATAGCACATAATATATAGCAGGTAATATTATCAAATGTGTTCATTATAAGCAGCTCATTTTTTACAAATATTCATTTAGCCATGGCAGTTCTATTATCAGCTGAATATAGATTCAATATTCATGAGTTTTGATTTATCATCTATCGCAATAGATAACTCTGTAAAAGGCAATATTTAAAGATTGTACGTCTTGAAACTAAGCTACAAGATGTACCGAACTAATACGCGACTTCTAAGATTCACCAACCAGTCGTATTAGTTCGAAGAAAATTTTACTTATCTCAAAATCGCAGTTATATTGTCTCCTTGACTGTGATTCGCTTAGGCGCTTAGACTTGTCAATAATAGTTGATGTATGTGCAATTTTTCAAACATGCACGTAACACACCTCGGTGTTAATTATTCTTTGTTGAAGTATGAATATCAAAATAAATATGCGTTATATTACTTTTGACAAAGAAGAACCACGAAAAGCTTATGTATCATAGTTACATGAAGTACTTTTTTTTCATCATGTTCGATGAATCCGGATAGTGCTGTAAGATGCTTTGGTTTATTTTCCTCTGTAGAATTCACCATTTCTTCAATCTTTTACTTCTCAAGAGAAAAGAAAAAGACTCTTTTGTCTGTTAAACAATGCATAGAAGATATTGAAAAGCAAATATGCTCTCTAGTCAAAATATCTGTTTCTACTAAAAATAGAAAATTTGTTCGTCCTGCATGTTTATATCTATTAAATAATTATCCACCGGCATACCTTCATGATCGTATGGGGGACTGTTGAAATTAATGACGGTATATTGAGTATTGAGCTAGAAAATGTTTGTTTAATAAACATCAAATTCTATTATGTTCATATTGTTTCCAGATCCAAACTATGAAACTCTACTTACAATTACAGGATAATTTAGTGCTTCCAACCAACCATTATTTAAGTCCATCATCAAGAAAACAATAATCTAGAACAAGACAAAAAATATGATTCTTAACTTAAAATAATAAAAAATGATTTCGATTTTCTCAGACAAATGCCTCGTTTTTTGTGTCAAAGTAAGACAAATCTTACTATTCCAACTCGTCATCTATAAGTTGTCATCATAGAAAATCATGTGATGTTTTTGGGTTGCTTCTATCGGGATTCGATCCTCGACATCATGATGTATGGCTTACTATCACGAACGTTAAAGCAATTCGACTAAAATGAGTTCATACTATCACTCTATTTTCATCTGGACTAAACAGATTTTTGTTGATCGAAGTCTTAAAAAAAAGAATTTTGAATAAACATACATGTCGCGTTTTTATTACTTATAAAGTAAAATGAAAACAAATGTCAATGTTTTGATCGAAGATCATGAAAATCTACAAAAGAATTAGGCTTTTATTAATGATCAATACACTTTTTCTAAGATGAACACATGGTTTCTCGAAGTATAGCGTTTCTAGGTAGATGACTCAAAACAAAAAAAAATGATCTATTTTCTCTAAATTCTCTGACGAATTGACTGATCAAGTTTATTGAGATTCACCTAACGAAGGATTATTTAATTGTTTCGTGTTTTTTCAGTAAAAACAAACGTACTAAAAACAGTCTAGTCAATTGGATCCTCATTGAGATCCAAACAAATATCATATGATATTTTGATCCGAGGGAGGAAAACCTGCTATCAATCTAACAAAACGAAATACATTGATATCTGCTGACAGAAACTCTTTCTACGTCTAATGATTAATGAATATGTTGGCTTTTAAGTGTTAGATTCATCCCACAAAAATAGTTTGTTTTGTTTGTGAAAATCCTTACGAAGAAGAAAAAGATGATTACAAGATCATGAACTCAAGAATTATATCTTCGATTGTTGACGCCAGTACTTTCTAACATTTATACATGCTCGAATGATCTGTCGATTTTTACTCAACTAATAGCCAGATTTTACATGAAACTTAGAAACCAAAAGAATCAAATTATGAAAATAAGATTTACGTCATTGTTGGTTAAGTAATTTCGCAATATACAATTTCATACGACCGAGGCAATGACACCAATTAAATATTCAATCGATGAATACGTTAACGAACGACGAAAGTATTCCAAGTATCAATCGATGTAATATATTTACTAAGTATAAGCTAGTTTATTCGAAATTCGTCAGTAAGAAAATGATTCTCATGGAAATATTCAGTCCAATTCTTTTTCCGAGTTACTTGAAGCAACAACCAATAAGAATAACGAATTATAGTTGTCGTCAAAATGTAACATTTCTGGTTTTATCAATTTTTATACTCTTAAATGAAAGAAATCATTCGTTTAAAATAATCTGAAATATAAAATTTCCTAAATATTTCTTCTAGGAATTACCAACGATGAAATTTACCTTCCAATCAGATCACTCCAAATGGGCATACATAAATATAATATAATATACATCTATATAGACTTACATATTCGGAACAATAATTTCTTCTGTTCGCTTTTTCTTGTCGTGCATTTGAATCGAAAATGAAATTCGACTGTTGTTCTCAGATGTATTCTATCTTAATTACATCCTTGATTCTTCTTCTTCTTCTTCTTACTCCTACCTATGAACAAGATACAGAAAAGAATACCGGTTCTTATGAAATTCGTGAACATAGTTTAAATCGACCATATCCAGCCGGTATGTATATGTGAAGTTTTTTATTGTGTTATTTTTTATACGAAGTATGTCTTTGTTTTAGTTTTTTCTACTGCGAATTCTCATTGGCATTTAACTGGTAATACGTTAGTTACAGATCGATATGTTCGTTTAACATCAGATTCACAAAGCAAAGCCGGTGGCTTATGGAATACGATACCTGTTTCTTATCCCGATTGGGAAATGCACGTTCATTTTAAAGTACATGGAACTGGAAAAGAATTATTTGGTGATGGTTTTGTTATTTGGTATGTCAGAGATCCTAAACTACAGGGTGAGTAAGAAGATGTAGATTTTATTTCTTTCTTTTGCATTTTGGTATATTCTTCAATACGAAATGTCTTTCGATCATACATTGACAATCTTTTAAAACGATGAATCAAAGTACCAGAATGAAAATTCTGCTTCTTTTGTTTTCTTTCACTCTAGTACTCATAGTTTTATTAGTTTTTATTTGCTTCGATATTAAATTTCGTTTTGTTTTTCATAGGTCCTGTTTTCGGTTATCAAGATTATTTTCATGGATTAGGTGTTATCATGGATACGTATTCGAATCATAATGGACCACATAATGTAAGTTATTGTCTGTTATTTGCTAGAGATGATTAATCAAAAAAAATCTATCTAGCATGCTCATCCATACATATCAGCTATGATTAATAATGGTTCCCTTCATTATGATCATGATCGAGATGGTACACATACAGTTATAGCCGGTTGTGAATCGTCGTTTCGTGGTCGAGAGACAGATACACTTGTTGCCATACGTTATCAAAACGATCGTCTGACTGTTTCAACTGATATTGAAGGAAAAAATGTTTGGAAAGAATGTTTTTCAACATCGAACATTCTCTTACCTACTAATTATTACTTCGGTTTTACTTCTGCAACTGGTGATTTAAGTGATAATCATGATATTATATCCGTGCATACGTATCAATTAGAATCAAATGAACAACGACGTTCAGAAGATCGTCGAAATATAATACCAAACGCTCCGTCAGCTGAACCTGAACGTCCACATGTTGATGATCCGAAAGGATCTGGATGGTCAGCTTTGAAAATATTTTTTCTTATTATTTTCTTAATTATTGTTTGTGTGGCCGTGTCTATGGGTGCTTATTATTACCTTAACAGACGACAATATCAACGTCAACGGTTCTATTGAGATTTATATGTTGGTTTTTTCTGGCATTAGATTTTTTTTTCGTTAGTTCCTATTCTGTTGTTAATAAATAAAATGAGAAAATATGTGGGTTATTGTTTTTTCTATTGTTCTTTTTTTTTAATGAATTTACGTTTTCTTTCTACTCATTATCTGAGTTATTTATTTAATATTACAGTGATATATTCTTCCTGTCAGTCTTCTACTTGTTTCATATTTGCTCTGGGCAAACAGAGAACTTGTAGTTTTACTTTTTTTTTATCTTAGAAAACTTGTTATCTGATCTCTTTAAAATGAAAATTTGTATAGAAAAGAAAATCACATTGAATGGTGAACAAAAAAAAACTAAAATCACATAAGCTATCTTTATTGCACAGTTTTAGGTCATATACTCGCGTAAGAAATATATTGTCCAACGTAATACGTTTCACCATCGATGATAACATCTCCAGATAAATATGGTTGCATGAAGTTTCCTATCTTAAATTCTAGTGTTGCTGGTAGAATAAGAAAACCTTTCCCATCGATATAAACAGCCATTTGCTTTGGCCGTATAATAGATTGATAAAGTATAATTTCAGATGGATTGACATCTGATACACGATCAAAATCGACTAATTGAGCACGTGATACATTTGCTAATGATGTATTTTTCAAGTGTATACTCAAGTAAATTTGTATAATTTCATCGGATACTCTATCACCAGTATTTTTTATATTAAAAAAAATCGTCAGACCATCACCTGGTTTTATATTGGTCGCATTAAAACTAAGATCATAATAGAAAAAACTGGAATACGATAAACCGTAACCAAATCGATAAAGTGGCTCGACATTTGAATAACGATATGTAAAACCACTTGTCATATCGTATCGTGTTATATCACCTGGCAAATCACTTAATTTTTTTGGCCATGTATATGGCAATCGACCGAATTTCGATACTCCATCTCCAATAATAGCCATTTTCAATGCTTCACCTAATTCTTGTGCACCGAAACCTAACTGTAATATAGCTTGAATTCGATCAGATTCTTCTGCTAGTTGAATGTCGACCGGAGTACCCGATATAATTAAAAGAAGAACTTTTGTTTTACTAGCATCGATCGTGTTAATAATATCTTCGAGTAACTGTGCTTGATTATTAGGTAGATTCATTGAGTCACGATCATTGCCTTCCCCTTCAATTTCTTGTCCTGTGCCTAATGAAAGTATGATGAAATCGAATAAATTAGTTTTTAAATAATTTATTATATTTGTTTGACTATAATTCAAACATCTTGTTCCATCTAAACATGCTTCATTATAACTAGTATTCAAAAAATGATCTTGCAATGCACTCAAGGGTGTTGTCACATAATAAGGATTAACAATAGGTGAATAATCACCATATTGTTGAATTGGATTATTTGACATAGGTCCAAGAAAAAGCACAGTTGAAAATAATTTTTCATCATGAATTGGTAATAGATCTTCTTGATTCTTGAGCAAAACGAATGATTGAAGTGTTGCTTCTCGTGCTAATGTTCGATGAACATCAGATTGTATAACATCCATTGAAATTTTATTGTAATCATTCATTTCGATAGGATCGAATTCTCCAAGACGCATTCTTGTATACATCAAAGGTTTAACACGTTCAATAAGTATTTGTTCGTCGATTTTCCCCTCATTATATGCTTCATGTAAATATTCAAACATGGTTGCACCCGGTGAGTCTGCTAGTTCTAGATTAACACCGGCTTCTAACGCAGCTATAGCAGCATCTTCATTTGTAGTCACATAATGATGTCCAGTTTTAATAAATGCCAAGGCATCATCATCTGAAATAACATAACCAGTAAAATTCATTCCTGTTCGTAGTATATCAGTCAATAGATGATTGTTTGCACACGATGGAATTCCATTTATCGAATTATACGAACACATTATACCATAACTGCCAGCCTTGACACAAGCATGAAATGCCGGAAGAAATGTTGAGCGCCAATCAAATTCTGACATTTGTACATTAAATGAAAATCGTGATGCAGGTATATTTTCTGGTCCATTGTGTGCATCGAAATGTTTGCAGCCTGCATTTGTATTGAGATAACGTTTCGACCATGGTCCTTGTAGACCATGAACAAAATACATGGCAAACATCCCTGACAGATATGGGCATTCGCCGTAAGTTTCCTGATTCCGACCCCACAATGGATGTCGCATTATATTTATGACTGGCGAAAAACAACTCAAACCACGATGTACACCGTATAAAGCTTGTCTACGATAAACATTGTAGTGTGCATGAACTTCATAGGCTGTTGCATTGGCTATAGCTTTGACAAGTTGTTTATTCCATGTTGATGCAAGATTTATTGCTTGTGGAAAACCAGTTGAATTTTCACTTACATCACCTCGTAAACATTCAGTGCCCCAAGAATATGGAAGTATATTCAATCGTGGTATGGGAGGTGTGACACCATCATTCCAACCACCTCCATACGCCATTTGATCAATAATTTCATGTGGCGTAAGACGTGATACAAGATCATCAACACGCACTGACCAGTCAAGTGAAACATTTCGAAACGGTAAGACTTGGTCATGTGTGCTTTTGCTTTCATGTATTAATCTGCTGAATAAAAAGATTAAAACGAAAAAGTACGCCATAGTCATGTGCGACTCCAATGTGTATACCGCCACGACACAATACTCTATTAGACACGATAAGGAGGAAAGAGAACGAACAAATAACGAATGTGATGGTAGCTAGCTAGCCAGGGAAAAAACAACGTCATGACTCATACATTCAGCACATGATCAAGACTGGTTAAAAAGCAAAAGCATCAACGAATCCATGTATAAACTTGGTCAGCTTTAGATTACGATGGATCGTTTTCTAACGCACGTTCGTCCTCAATCATTGCTTTTTCTTTCTCCCATACGTCGTTTATCATCATTTAAACCAAAGTCGTTCGATTTAAAAGCTCGCATTGTTGGACGTAGAACACTTCGTGCTCTACTGGATATAGTCAATCAATTAGATGGTTCATATCTAAATTCAGCACATAATCTTTCTATCCCACCGTTAGTTGTTGATACCACATATCCATCATTAAGTAAACCAAATCCACGTTTTCCACTACCTGGTCGTATTGGACCAGATCATCGAACAGAATCCACACCTGAACAACCACAAGCCAAACTTGATCCAACGCGTTATGGTATCGATGGCAAACTAATCCTAGATAAATTATTGAGTATGACTCTACCGGTTGATCATCAAAAAGATTCGATAACTCAATTGATGGGTACACATATGGTACTATCATCACCAACAAATAAAAAAGAATTCCTTTCAAATTTAATCAATCAAGATAATCTGGAAATTCGTGCATATGATTGTCCATCATTATTACGTCATGAATTACATCGTTTATTTTTAAATTATAATGTTTTATTGCAGCCATTGACAGCTATAACCATTATATTGAAAACAAATGCTGATATGTCAACATGGTCTCCTAAAATTGAAGAAGAAAGAAATGAATTAACAGATCAATTTATTAAATTGGCACATGAAGTGTGTGCTTATTTAGCCGGAAAACAATATTGGGCTGACTTTATTGATCCATCTAGTGGTCGTCCTTATTATGGTCCACACACAACAGACACATTATTTGAAACTGATGAACGTTTTCGTTATTTTGGCGTCAATATTGTTGATTTAGGTTGCTGTCGTGTTGTTGAACATTTTCAGCACGGTAAGTATTAATTATTGTAGGAGTTCAATCATAAACTATGAAGAAATCATATTCTTTTTTTATGGTAATATCACTTCTCATTGATATACGTAGAAAGATATCTTCGAAAAAAAAATGATTAAGAACATCTTTAGAATTTATTTACCGATTGACCTGGATTTCTGTTTTCAAGTGGAGCAGAATAAATTCAGAAAAATAGTATGTCGATTGCAAGAATGATCGATCAAGTCTTTTGAATATGAGCATTTTAATTTGTGTGCGTGAACTTATTTTATCTTGATATTCTTAGACTGGATTACTTACATGTTTAAAAAGAGTATTCTGACGTATTGCTTGTTGTTATTATGATCAGAGAATTTAGAACGGTTATGATTGCTACAAAAGTTGATTATTTTATTTGTTGAGAACTCACTTAAATAGAAGCCAGTAGTTTCGATCAAAACTTCAATATTCTCATTAATCACTATGCGATTATTCAAGAAATGAAATAGTTTGATTATTTATTTCCGTATCATTGAAAAGAAAAAACATATAGAGAGGATAGTGAAGTATTTGTCTTATTAAATGAATGTCATGTATCAGACATTATCTTTCAGTTGAGATTTTAAAAACAATCTTATTAATTTAATTAAAAAAAAACACAACATGATAGTGATTCTAATGGATATACGATGAAACATTTGTATCAAATTTGACTTTAAACACTGATTACATTTGATTAGTTTTGTTTTTGTTATATAGTTATCGAACAGTTTCAATAGAATTTGTCTTACAATGAAATGTAAACAGAAAGAAAGTAAAGATTAAATGTTTTCGTTTCAGGAACGCATGTCGTCGTTGGTTGTGTATTTACAAGTGCATTGAAGAATGATCCAAATGTTCAACATCTTTTAAAAGAATTTGTCGCTCCTCATCTTAAACATCAACCACTTGAAGACACAACAGAAAACGAAAATGACAATGATTCCGTTTTGTCAGCTATTAATTTAAAATAAAATAAGAAACTTTTAATTATTTAACAGACATTCTCGATATATATATATATCTCCTCATGACTTACACATATAAAAAGAACAGCGAAGCAGATAGTCGTGATTGTATATTATATATATTATTTCATATTCTATAAATAAACTTTGAATTTGAAAGATAGATATCGCTTATTTTATTTAAAATTATAGATTGGATGGAAGATTTAGCAAATGCTCTAGCAGATTATCATGATCCACGTACGGATCTTATTCGTAAACAACATCTGCATGAACAATTAAATATATTTCTAATTGATCAGAATTCATGGCAAATAGCCCTAAGAGCATTTCAACAACAACAACAAGATCAAACTGTTGTATTGTCACCATTACTAATTTATTTTCTACTTCAAGTATTTGAACAATCAATTCGTCATCATTATGGTGATCAGCAACAAATTCGTCAGATACTTCTTTGGCTTTTTCTTCATTCATTCGATTCCATGCCTGTATATGTTCGTTCAAAATTAGGTTTACTTATTGTGCAAATTGTTCGTTGTGATAATCAATGGTCATTAGATGAATACTTTCAAACTTGTTATCACGTAAGGTCAGTGTTGGTTTCAAATGCCGACAAAAAAGAATTATTTTTTTTTCTCTTTTTTTTCTCCCCTTATCTCTAATTATAGTTAATGGAAACACACCCACTCTTGGGCTTATTGCTTTTAACGACAACAATCGAAGAACTTGGTCAATCAAACGAAGATTGTACCATGAAACGATGCCATCAATTGAAGAGTGCGCTCAATGAACATTTACCTCATATTATTCAAATTATTCATGTTTTATTAAATAAAGAAGATCATCAATTAAAAGGTAATTTAAGTTTACTTTCCATACATGAATCAAAGGAAAACATATTGAACAGTCTTAAACTTAATCATAGCCTGTGAAGAAAATATTCACAGGCATATGGAGAGATTTATTTTCAAGAGCATAAATAAGTTATGTATTTCATGAATGAATTAGTTTTGAGTTAGTTCATCAAAGAATTCAGAGTGATATCGTATGAAATGTTCATCATTCGCATATTATGGATTATTTACATTTCTACTTAGTATGACAGACCATGTATTTTTTATTGACACTAATCAACATGGAACGTATACACTGTTTCTAATATGAACTAATATATCAGTCAGATTTTAATGTATACCGTAACGAAATACAAAGATGGCGGTACTCTTTTGTTTTATTGACTATTCTATTTGATGATTCATAGTAGACGTCTAATTAAAAAATTAAAAATCGTTGACTTCAATTGTTTTTCTAAACTGTATTTGAATTCTTTTCGTCTATAATAAGCTGTGACATTATTAGATCCCACCAACGAGTCATACTATTGAGATCATTCTGAGAGAAGATTGACTTTAACATGTGTACTGTTAGATCCGTTCGAAGCACACTTTTCTTTTATTATCAACAGTATCTTTTATCAAAAAAGGTATAGAGTACGTTAGATATTTGAAAATGAATTGTAACTGCTAGAAGTTGTCTATATTGATTCAGATACTTTATTTATAGATAATAGATCGTATGAAAATAGTGTCAGACTCTTTTGACTATCGATTTCAGATTTAATTCAACTACGAAAAATAATAATGAAAATACTTCAAGAAAACAGTCACATAAATTTTTTATGGAATGTTTAAATAGTTCGATCTACACATTTGACATTAATCACTCTTGGAAATTTTCAGTTGTATCTGATAATCTATTCATTCATTTTCTGAACTATGTCTATGATAATTGGCAAGTGACATTGATTTGTTTTCTTTTACACATCTCAAGTGTCATTCAACTATTTGATACACGTTTCTATCTTAACATTTTTCGAACATAATCTAGATCCCTTGTTAGTGAAACAACATGCATTAATTTGTTTCGATCGACTTATAAATCGTCTTTCAATTCTTCCAATACCATTACTATTAATCGATGATTTATTTCATTATATATCAGCAACATGGTCAATAGATGCTCTTAATTGTATTCATGAACTAATATTGAAACAACATCTACCAAGACAATATGATTCTATTCTTCATACATCACTTCGTCATATGATTCGATTGATTCAAATTGTTAATCAAAATTTAGCAATGCCGATCATTAGTAAAATAACAGAAATTCTACATTCACTGTTCAGTTTACATTTAAAGCGATGTGAATCTATTGATGATTTCCCTTTGTTTGAATTATTATCTGGTTTTTATAAATTTACTCTTGAACAGGTAGAAATGAACATCATCTGCTTTTACTTTCAAAACAAAACATCATTTGTTCTTCTACGTCATAGAAAACGCAAGATGGATTTTATGCTTGCTTAGATATCTGGTCAATATTCATTGAATATATAAAAGCAAAAGATGAAAGTCGAATAAGTAATAAAGACAATACATTGGAAAAGTAACATTGTTTTGTATTTTTATGTTGTAAGAATTACATAAAACAAGTCTTTGTTATTTTCATATTAGATATTCAGAAATTTTACGTTCATTAAGTCACGAACTAATACAAAGAATTCATAATGCACAAGCGCTAACGAAAAATTTAGACGAGACTACAGATTTGAATGATGTATGTATATCCTTGCCCTCGAACAATCATTTATATGTAGAACTTTATTTATTTTAGTCTGAAACAGCTATCGATCGATTCGTTCGAGAAACGGTTGATACACTTAGTAAATTAGCAGACATTCCTATTCTCTCTTCAAGCATTTTGCATCTACTAGTAAAAATCATTCAATCATTGGTTTTAAAATTCTCTTTCGTTCTTTTCATTTAGATGAATCTTTTACAACCGGATATTGAAAAGTATAAAAGTATTGAAAAATTAATTCAAAGTTCACCAAGTAGGAGATGAACGAAGATAACGAATTCGGTTTTATTAGTAATTTTCTCTTGTGTTAGATTCTTCTCAGCAATATTTAGCAATAACTAATGAATCGATTGGTGTTTGTAGCCAAGTATTAAACTGCCTTTCGCATTTGCTGTATGCATTTTCACGCATTGCAAATTTGTGTCTACTTGATGATAATAATAATAATAATCAACAACAATGTCATTTTCAAACTAGCCTATCGATTGTACATCAGTAAGAAAATTATTCGATAAAAATAAATAACTCAAGCACAATATTTCAAATCTTTTTCTGTTTAGATTTGTTCAATTCTTTATTTTTATCACTCATACTCGATTCGATTTAGTGAATTGTTCATCGAAACAATTACACAATGAGTTCATCGACGTGTAAGTGTTAATTTTTCCAATAATCATGAAAAATCATGTATGGCAAAAGACACAATAAAAACATTGACTAAAGACTCTGGTTTTGAAGGTGATTCTCGACAGCACATATTAATCACGTGAAGTGAATAGGGAAAGTTGATTTTCACAGTTTCACTTGAAAATTTTCATAGAGACAAGAATAACTCATATTGGTTCATTATAAATTAAAAATAAAATAGAATAGATTAATGCGAAAAAAAAGGCGTGTCATGTGATTCTATCTTAGACGCATAGTAAGATTCTATTTTCTTTATTTGCACAAGAAACAGGTCAAAAAATTCGAATTTTTCACTAATTACTATTCTCGTTCATATCTATCCATACCTGCAGAAAGTTGCTAATTGAATTATTCAAATAGTTATTTGAAGAAAGTACATTCCTGAGATTAGGTGCATCATCGGCATTAGTATGAAAACTATCACCAAGTAAACTGTTGCATAGACATTGAGTTTGAACTTTTTTTAATTCTATTGATAACTGATCAGAAGCTATAGAATACACATTAACTTGCATCAATAATTCTGTTTTTCGACAGAACTTTCTTCTTCAGTAGTGTTGTTTTGCATATCTAACAGTAACCTACGATGGTATCTCTGATTGATTTGAGCACTCGTCGCTTATATTCAAACAGAAAATCTTGTTTACTATTGCATAACCGTACAGTCGACGAATGAAAGGTAATGCCGACTGTAATTTTTAAAAATCTAGTCCTATGTTCATTGTCATACCTGTGTGATCTGTGATAGTGTATCGTACGTAATGGTGGTACTAAAGAAGATAGTTATTTCTCTAATATTGAGCTCCTAGATTCGTTCATAGTTCTGCTTTCAAAATTAGAAATAGTAACAGACTGATGATGATACATGTAAAGGGTGTGTGTGTGTGTGTGTAATTGTAGTGAATCGAAACGTATTCAAACTTTGTATGTTTAATATATTCTTGAGCTAGCTTCAAGCTAAATTTTGCAGTCTACCAATTTCTCACTCCAGTTAGTAGAAGATTTGAACAAAATCTTTTCGGTTTTTTTAGACAGACACGTTCTTTTGAATGCGTAACTAATTTAAGTCAATGTTTAAATCAGATGCTAATTCTTTATAATTCAAATGAAGATCATCGTCGAATGATTCAAGAATTGATCATACATATTATTGATATTTGTACACCACTTATCGATAGCAACGTTCGTATACCATGAATAGAAACTAAACAAAAGAATATCTATTGCACACTTCTTTTATAGCATTGTGATAAACCCATTGTTGTATCAGCTGGCTCTCTTCTTTATTCGATGATTCCTCTTACCCGTCAACATATAGTCTACAATGAAATGAATTCGATCAAGAATTTGATTCATCAAATTCTCACATGGAATGTTATATCAGATTCAACGGTTAATTTTCAAGTAAAATTTTGTCATTGTATTGAAATTTAGTGACATAGCTCGTCGTGTGGTATATTTCATTTTAGCTCTATAAACTAGCCATAAAAACAATACTATTCCTAATATTAACTGAACAACAATCAACAGAACAGTTTTTTCATAGAATTTTTCAACCATTAAATGCAATATTGAATGAAGCATCAACGTTTATTAATCATCAACAAGAACAGCAATTGATGCGTCGATCATTTCTCGAATATACAATATTACTTACAGAATTAATTGAATTTATTCGTACAGAAAACAATAAAACACGTCAAAATCTATTTTCAGCAATACAATACTTAATTATAAGTTTGAATCGTTTCTTAACAATTATTGTTAATCGTGATACAGGTAAGACTTATTTATTTTTCAAGTCTTATGAATCAACATAAAAAATTTCTCATCTGTCAGACTTATCAAAATTAAAATAATGAAATGAAACATTTGAAAAAAAGGATTTGTGGTAAACAATTGTTGTTCTTTGTTACGTGATTACAAGCAAGAACATCTTAAGTTGCATTGCTCGATAGAAATCAGATGACATATTTACAAAATATTCATACTACTAATCCATGTTCTTCATACATGATATAAACATATTAAAATGAATTCATCTATGGTAGAATACACTATTCTAGAGAAAGAAAACTATGAGAGAATTTCGAAAATTCAATGTTTTTTTTTGTATCGAGAGTCAACACACAGTACAAATATATATGATGAACATATCATGCGATGACAATAAACCTGTTCGAAGAAGACCATTTTCTATGAAACTGGTAGACTACGAAAAAAAATTGATTCTCTTTCTAGAATGTGAAGCGGCAGTTATTTCATTATTATTAAAATGCTTTGAGATACTTCGAACACAAATGGGTACAGAATTGATCAATATGATTTTACAAACAACATTTTCTGTATTTAATATGTTCGTATTAATACAATTCAAGTAAAATCGTTTAAACTAAAATTTGATTATCTTTTCTGTAGAGAAAATATTCAACATGTTCTTCGTGAACCCAAACTAACTGCTCATACAGCTATTTCGAAGTAAATCAACTATCAAAATATATACTAAATCTTATTCAAACGGTATCATTGTATTTAGATTCCTTGAATTTTTATCGTTACTTGTTAATGAACCAGGAAATAGTAAATTGACACAACAATTCTTACCAACGATCATTGAATTATGTACAACAGCTCTGTATCCAGCTATCCGTGAAGTAATTTTTTCTATTTCTTTTGTTCTTTCTCAATTTTAATGATTTTCATTTTCATTTTAGAATTTCTCTTTAGATATTCGTGAAAACTATTATAAACTTGTTCATAATTTATTAATTAATAATTGGCGATGCTTCTTTAAAGGAAATGTTTTAACAACATTCAATGGCGATATCGAAACAACTGCCAACGAGCATAGTTTTATTCAATTGATGGAGGTAGAAAAAAAAAACTTCGTCTTTGTTTTAATGCATACCAATACAAAGTTAATTTCTATGCGTGGTGTAAGCACATCAACGAGAATATATAGAAAACTTTATTTTACATGATATTTCACTGTACGATAGTTATTTAAATATCCAATTCAATATTTCTCTGTAATCATGACTATCTTTTCTAATTTACTGGTGACAGTACTAAGTCAAGGACATTGCCATTCAATACATTAGCATGATGAATAGATGAATTTAATTTAAAGAGCTTTTGCTTATTAATTTTTTTTTCTAAAAACAGGAATATTAATAGCAAAATGGTAAAAGCTTTTAAGTTCATTATATTGATTCAAAAATTTTGAAAGAGGATCAAAATATACTTTAAATCCCTACGTCTTACATTGATGCCTGCATGATCTACTAGGTCTTTATTGTTTACTTCAATCGCATTCATGCGAATAGGTATCGTCTTACGTATGTTTTCTCTTCAATGGTTGAGAAATTCAAGTTTCTTTCATGTAATACCAATACTATGACTACATGAGGTCTCCATCAAAACAAAAAATATACGCACCAATTTTATGTTAAACAGAAGCCATAGTTAAAATGAAATTCATTATCGTAATTGATTTTTGATTTATTTATTTATTTATTCATTTATTTAGAGTATTGCATATTCATTTTCGCAATCCGATATAGAACAATTTCGTACAAATTTATCGTCATGTAATGAACTACAATTAAAATGTGGTCTTTTTACAAAATCAATATTTCATCAGCATATGTCACAAGCACTTCTATCACTTTTACTTACAGTTTTACTTGTTCGTTCACATGAGTTATGTCGGGATGATATCATATCAACAATATTTTATATATTAAGTAGTGATAAAAAAAATAGTTTTGTTCAATTTATTCATAATTATTTGGAACAATCGAATGTAAAGACGATTTTGAATGATAAACATAAACATTTACTATTAGAAAGTTATGGTCACAATGAAACGGTTAGTTAGATCGATACAGTTTGTTTATCTTCTGTATTTTCGATATTTATAATTGATAGCGACTTGATTACAGCAGACTGGTTTAGAATAAACTTTTTTTCGAATGGGATTTTTCTTATAGCAAATGGAAATAATCCTTTCTTTCAATTTTAGGATTTACCTTCGTTTACGCAAAATCTCAATAGTTTCATACATGACTATCGGCATTATACGACGACGAATTCCATATGAAGTATCGATTTGGCGATGTAATAGTCTTGTTTTTTTTTAAACTTGTTTGTATTTTCAAAACAATCTTCAATGTAAAAATAAGATGATGATAGAAAAGAATAGAATAACTGATCTCATCGGAAATCGTGTCAAAGAGTTGGTTTTCTATGAAATTTTCGAAAAACTTTTGAATATATTTGGGTGCATTCGGTTGCGATTGATTATTTAGTTTCATTTAATATGTATGTTTAACTGAGGACATGTACATGTTATGCATGTATAACTAATGAGAGTCACAAATGGTAGATAGTTCTGAATGACGTGCAGTGTTTTATTGTAATCTATGAAAATTTTTCAATTTATCCGTGATAAAAACAAAATCAGCTTATGAGAATAAACAAATTTGCTAAATGCGAATCATTTGAATGCTTTCGATTGCTCTCAGGTAAACCTAGATTAAGACTGATTCTCATTCTGGTGGACGATACAAAAGAAAATTATCATTGCTTATTCGAGTGTTCCTCATTGGCAACTGATGTAAATCATGGTTGTTTATCACAACCACAGTGTGAGTAAGAATATGGTAAAGTAGATTTAAAATTAATCAGTTCGTTGGCTCACGATACTTAACCGATATAAAAACGAACTATGAAAACTAACCAGCGTACAGTAGGATCCTGAAATTCAATCAATCTAGTCGCATTGAATGAAATCGAGTCTTGATCTATGAAGAATAGTTGAAGTCATACTAAATCAAACAGAATTAGAATTGGATTGGCTTGGGTTTAGTGAATTCGATTTTGTATACTACATGTTGCATTATTTGTTCGGTGATGTGTTGGGATCATTTTATCCCGATTACACACTGTCATAGATACATTAACGATCATGGTATACTATATTTCGAATAACTTATAAGCAAGAACTTGAAGAAGCCAAAAACTTCTACTAGTCAACGGAAAACATTCGAGATTAAAGATACCACTTGAAATGCTACTCGTAATTATTGATGAACCTGTTAGAGTCTTGAAAAAGAATTTTAGAAACGATGTGCTAGTTAGTCTTCATATATATTAATAATAAGCAATAAAGAATGCTCTTCGCGCTAAAATTTAATGAACCCAAAAATCGTTTTTCAAAGTATTTCAGTCTATGTTCGTAAGTATCTGCTTGTGGGCTTCAGTTGCTATGGGTTGATTCTCGAAGATTACAACAGTACTCAAAATAAGCATCGTTGACCATGTCGACTGATTTGATCATGTTTATTGTTTAGTTTCAAAGGGAACTGAAACCGATATTTCGATGTTTTCGCGAATGTGAAAAGCATTCTATAAAACGTTCAGATGACCAAACAGGGAATTTTTTCAGTTGTTTAAAAGTTCTAGTAGTTCAGTTTTAAAGTGAACAACTTCAGCCCCATTCGTATTAGTATGACGGTTTGCCATAATTACGAGTTATTTCAAAACCTCTTACGAACATTTTTCTGAAATTAAGGATCACAGACCGATATTAGCTACTCCCATTCAGAACATGCTATAGCCCTTAGAAAAAGATAAATTAGTTTAAAATTGTTATTCAGTCACATTACCAAATGACTAAAACGATCGTGACAACATCTAAGTGTACAGAAGAATAGACTTCCAGTTTTATAATCTCTCAATAAGTTAAAGTTTATGATATTATACTATAGAATAGATAAAAATGTTATACATGACTTTAGTGATATGTACTTATGTTTCAATAGACGAATATCATTCTGTTAGAGTGTAAAAGAAGTACTACAAGCCGCTTACTATCATCAACTCGATATTTCCAGAGAAAGAAGCGTTATGTTTATGTGATCAATAGTTGAGAATTCTTGATTTACAAATAGTCGAAAAATGTATCAATAGCTTTTATTTTCTCTCCATCAAAACTATTACGTTGGATTAGATTTTGATCCTAACGAGAAAAAAATGATCATATCAATTCATACGATCATAATTTTGATCACATTTTCGTGGTAATGGAAACATATCAGCTTTATCAATCATGAACGAAAGAGATCAGTTCTTCGAAAAAAAAGCAGAGTTTTATGTAGCGTAACATTGCAACTTTGTCTTCCTAGGATAGAAATGATTTTTTTAAGACCGAGTTCAACCAAAATTCCTTACAAGAATGGTAGATACCATTGTCAGCATTTCATTGATTGATACATAGTATTGTTCGAAGAAATACTACATTGAGTTATTTATCGGTTTACACACATCATGATAAACAATAAGGCATTTTACACTATTGACTGTTACAAGAGAAATTTAGTAAATAAATAGAATCTGGCAACAATAATCTTTGTACAATTCTAATTTTGTTAACGAGAAAACATTATTTTAGTAGTATCATCGAATAATTTATGGATTCTATTACTAAATTCCATGCTAATTGAAAAGCAACCTATCAAAACAGCATGCATTATACTGATTGTGTGCAAACATCAAGCAAAGTATGTGATTCAAGTTTATTCTGAAGGTAAACTTAGTAGAAGCCGACGAGTTAATCTGGCTCAAATGTTAGGCAGGTCTATCTTCAAAGAAGTTGGTGCGCCATGATTTCTGATAATACTACACATATATTGGTATCTAACGAGGAAATAGAACAGTACGATTTTCATTCATTTCGCTGTGTGTAATCGATTGTTAATAGATGAATGATTCTTTGAATTTTCACTAGCAAAACCTAATGAAGATTCATTGACATTTTGTTTTTGTGCTAATCGGAAATACTTGTTTTTGCCTAGGCACTCTTCATGGAAGTTCTATCTTGAATGTCTTGAATAATTTGAGTTGGTGCTATTTCCTCACTGATATCAGCAAGAAATCTTCGCCATAAGTGATATTGAAGATTAACAACAATCATAGTTCGTAATATTCCGATGTTTTCTTCAATCGTGAATCGTCTTTGATCAAATATAGATGAGTATTTCGAGCATAGTAAACAAAAGAAATAATATGTATACATATATATATATATATACGCCGGTCATCTCACATTATATTTAGTTTTCTTGAAATTCTAACTAATTTTCATCATTCATGTCTGATGCATTACTATTCTGTTGCATGTATTCATATCTAGCAATCATAATAAAAAAATTATGTTTATTGTATTGCAAATTATCTAAAGAAAAATAATGAATCTTATTTGTTGAAATTGGTATGATTGAGGATATAAGTTCTGAAGATGATTGCATGATATATTAGAAGCACATGTGTTGGTTTCTCTGTTAAAAGTGGAAAGCACATTCATTTTGTTTTTGAGTGATTTCCGTTTCTCTATTTTTTATTCGCCGAGCTTACATCTTCCGAATTCAAACGACGGATAGTTGATTCATAAGATGGAAATAAATCAAATTTTTTTCTCTAGACATTCTCAAGAGAGTATCGGTATGTACAAAATGATAGATTAACAAAGTGTTACGACGAAAAGGGAAGAAATCTTTTTTTAATCATTCCCAGGACGAACAATCCGACAGTCGGATCCTGTTGGATCCTAGCGGAAAATTATCGGATTTTATCAGATCCGATGGGAATTTCTCGGAAGTTGTCGGAATCCTTGGTATTGGATTCCGACAGGAAGTTGTCGGATGTCGGAAAGTGGCGGATTTTCAGGGTTCCGACAGGATCCGGGCCATTCCAACACTTTTCGACATCCGAGAACATCCTGTCGGAATCCAATACCAAGGATTCCGACAACTTTCGACGAATTTCCACCGGATCCGATGGGATGAGTTCGACCAGGGTTTTTTAAAAATTACTACTATTTATGCAAGGCTATGTTAGTAATTTCAATCATCAATATCATCGCTCTATGTTTCAAAGATTCTATGCGCATTAGGAAATATTTCCTATGTGTCTCATACGATTTGTTTGTTTTTAATTTTATAATGAAACGCAAGCATCGTTATCAAACCCAAAATTAATGATTGTATTCAATTATATTCCAATAATGAAGGTTGATCAAGTCATACGATATCAATCTATATTTGTTACAAGCAAGTGAATCATTGATTTTGACGTTACATGAGAAAATTGTTACCCCTATAGGTAAATAGATGTGTTATTAATATTTTTTTTTTCGGTTTCAATTATTTATCTTCTCTATCATGTGATGACCTTTACATTCGCACAACGCCGTCGATTAATTATCAGTCGTTAATAGCGTTACAAGACCGACTATGTTTGTTGTTTCGAGTCGAATATCAAAGATCCCATGTAGACGTCTGCGGACATAAACAGAGAACAAGACCATCGATGAAAACACATCTGTTGACTTGAGTGAAAACAATTCAATATTAGGTAATGCAACCATGTGTCATAGAGAAACGAGCGTCAGCAAGAGAAAAGGCTTATCCACCACCATCAACGTTCTCTTCCTTCAACAAATGCGGTCTTTCTTCCTTCTCTCCTATCCTTCTCGTCTTTTCTTTTTGTTTTTCTTGCTCAGAGAATCTGTCATCGTTGTCTGCACATGAATAGTCGCATATCACCCCCGTTTGTTTTCGTTCGTTTTTTCCCTAATTACGGTGCGAAAAATTGATTCTCTTTTTTGACCAGAATTCTTTTTCAATCGCTAAACATACATTGTCATTGTAGACGACTCATTTCTAAGTAAGTTGAGTAGATTATTTTATTCATCGCAGTAGATTGATTTTTTTGATTCATTCTTCAGAGAAAACGGAGACATATGATATGACTCCATACTGTTAGATAGCCTTGGCATGCGCATGATTTACACTCGTACGAAAGACAGAAAAACAAAGAGCGAGACAGAAAGTGAAGGAAAGTATGGTTGAAAAAAAATTACAAAAAAAATGAACAGGAAAAGAAAAGAAAAAAAAAGAATAAATAAATGACGCATTGTTTAGGTTATTCGGCATTAGACGTTCTTGATCATTTGGTTGTTCTTCATATTTATGTTATGTATACAATGTTTAGTTCATAGAATTTTTTTGTTTTTATAGTTACTTTCTATTCAAAATACATGACGTCGTTCGCGTATCGTCAAGAGCCGTCTGCACCACCCATGTATCCAGAAGTTGGGGATACTTTTCGTCCAATACCACCTGTTCGATCTGAATTTGCTAGAAGTCCACAACATGAAACCCTTTTGTCACCTACACCACCACCTCGTATGGATGAACCATCATTGCATTTATCAAGCGCTACTGCTTCGAGAAGGGTAAAATTAAAATCCGTAATAGAAGTATTTTTTATATCTATCATTAGATGCTAGTTATAAAACATTACTTATTCTTTTTCCTACTAAACTAAAAACAGCTATTGCTTTCACGTTTTCATTCTTAGGATGATCATGAGGGAAATGATGGTGATAGAAATGTAAGTTTTCATGTCGTAATATAGTTATGTTTGAAATTTACTGTTTATATGTTGTCCTGTAACATGGATTGATTACATTGATAATTAGATTCTGTTATATGATACGGAGTGTTACTTTAATATTAGATTCCTAACCTTATGCATAGATAATTCTAATAATTAGTATCAGCTTCGATGAATCTGTGTCTTGCTTTACTTCTACTATATAATTAAAATGTTGATTTTCTCTTTGTCTCACTTATGCAACTACCAATTAGTAACATGTAGCATATGATCCACGTTAAAGAAACAGTAGAAGTACGAATGTAGGTATTGCTGATGATGAACTAATAAAACTCGATGAAGAATCATATTCAATGTCATTCAATGACAAGTAAATATTTTTATAGATCGATTTTACGTAAAACTTGAATCAGTAAAAGAAAAATCTAGTTTTCAAGTGATAGTACTTTCAATTTTATGATGCTTATCAATTCGTCTCATGATTTTACATGTTCTCAGAAGTGTATTTTTACGAGTTAGATATTAATCTCTTCTTGCAGTGAACAAGTAAGGTCTATGATAAGTTGTTCAATTGTCGAGTCATATTTTCTCGTTATTTATTTTATCTGCAATACATAAATTGTGATTTGTTGCCTGAATTTAATGTGCACGTGATATTTACAATATGCATTATTAGTGTTGTTTTCGTTGTATGACTATATCATTTTGCACATATCACCATATTAGTCATCTTTACTTAAGTCAAATGTCAAAATGTTTCGACTGAAATGCTTAATCTTAATTTAATTCATTTGTTTACTTTATGTTTTTCTTCGTAGAATGATTGTACATGTAACTATAACAGTTATGCAACAAAAAAGACAATAGGTTTATCATTTACAATTCTTTGTTGCGAATATCTACTAAATACTTTACTTTTTTCTTATTAGGTCATGGATTATTGGCGTTTGCCTTACTTGGTAAGTAAAATTTTTCACATGAAACATTCTATGAAATGAGAAAAATAAACTAACATGTGATTAGCGAGCAACGTTTTGCATGTACGATTATTAATATTACAAAAACACCATGATGGCATATGGATAGCATCTCTTGTTCTTGTTTGTATATCGATATTATTGCTGATTGGCTTCGCTTTTATTCTGTATATTATTGGAAAAGGTGATTTAAGAAATCCTCTGAAACAAATTAAACTAGAACGATATAATAATTTTTCATTATTTGTTATCGGAGTTGTATCTGCTATTAATATTATCATCAATGTACTTTTATTAACAATAAATCCAATGAGTTTCCTGAACACAGCATCATTGGAAATATTGCGAAACCAAAATTAAAGTTACGATCAAATTTTTCTTCTCATTCAGTCAAACTTATATGCAATGTAATATTATGCTGTTTATGTCTGTGATGCTTGCTACTAAAATACAAATTGCGATACAGCACATTTGGTGATAGACAAGATTATGAACAAATTCATATATTCCTATTTTATCACATTCGTTGCGTTTCTTTATCTTTTTCAAAAATCTCTACTTTATATCTCTTTTATATCTGAGTTTCTCTTTTTCTTTTCTTTCAAATACTTTTCTTAATTGTAATTGTATGATTGTGATTATCTATGGTTTCGTATCAGCGCTGATTGTTCTTTTTTCTATTTGTTTATTGAGAAGAGAACATCTATGGATGTGGGTGGATTTGAATAGTCATAGGGAAAGTTGTATGATTCAGTTTTTCTTTCAAATTATATCTGTATATCTAATAAACACGACGTTTGTATCACATAAAACTATTTCCCACTCAAGATTATGACTGGTACTTGATCATTATTTTACGTTGTAAAAATAGAGTAAAGTAAAACTGAACATCTCACGTTAATACTGATTTTTTGATTTAACATCAAATATTCATAAAAGTGAAGTGAAAGTGTCAATTTATAATGTTGAGACAAATTATCCACATTTAACTTTAAGCATTGATTGAGGACAAACTTTTAGTCTACGCCAACAACGTTGGTGTTTTAGTGTATCTGATTTTTTTCCGTAACCAGGAAAACACATAATTTGCGCTTTGTCACATAAGTTTACTTTACTTTTTCGGTAAAAAGCATATTTTTTACTTAGCTTTCACGGGAAAAGTAAAAATAAGTATTTTAGCTTTACTCGATAAAGGAAAGATAAAGTGCGACGAGTACTAGTTAAGCAATATATCAAAATGAATCTAAGTTCCAAGGAAAAAAACAACAAGTATTTTGTTTTCTGTTTTATTCTAGCAAATGGTCAAATTCGTTGCATAGATTATTCACACAATATCGCATTTAATTTATCCAATGATCGAAGATTTCTTTCGTAAACATTTTTGTTGGTAGAATCGATCAGCTTACTCATGATACATTACAATTATCGTGAAATAGTTTGATGAGTTGAATTCTGTTTGATTAGATCAAATATGTCGGCATCATACTATACATCAGAAGCATAAGGAAGTGGTGACTGAAAAATATTGTTGTCTTTCGAAGAGATACTGTTTGAAATATCTTTATGAACCTAGGTTTTTGCATTATCGGGGCCAGTTTTTCTAGTTTATACACTAGATGCTTGTTTTTTCTCTCGTTTCTTCTGAATAACAAGTGCCTAAATATTGCTTATGTGACGATACTGAGCGATAGTATCTGCGTAATCAACAAGATAATTTATAGAACGACTAGTCGTTGTTCGAAAATAGAAAATTTAGATATTTTCAATTTAAATGACTATGTTGAACAGAAATAGGTAAAATTCTGTCAACTAATCGGTGTTTCACACATATCAATGTTTTTCAATCTATATTTTAGTAATAATACATGCACTGTCGTCTGTTCTTGTTATCCCATGATTCTCATCTTCTTCTCTGAAATTTCAAATATTTTCGATGAAATTGAAATCAGTCTGATTGTTAGACTCAGTAAGTTTGACATTCAACGAGTGGGATTTGTTATATTCAACTTTAAATAGCTAAATTCAATTCGATTAATGGTACGATGAGTCGTGAAATTCTCTAAAATTATTTAATTAACTATGATATGATTATCATCACCGAAGAAGGCAACCTACGTTTTCTAAATTTTTAGCTGTTGTTAATATTCAAAGTCAACCAAGTTATGTTCGACCATCAATGCATTCTCGTTTTTCTTCAAAACAATTACATTCTTGGAAATTTCTATTAAAAAACAACAGAGCTTGATTTCCAATGTCGACTTGGTAAAAATATGTTCGATAATTCTATCAATAATAAATAACTAACATATATACAAAGAGAATTTCTTCGGTAGATGTTTTTACTTGAATATTATATCAAACCCAATAGTTTTGCTATGACCGAATTATTATCGAGAGTATTTACAGGACGACATGCAAACATAAATTTCTCATGACAAGTACCTGTAGGTTGCATACGATGAATTTTTCTCACGGCATTTATTGATTGCAACTGAAATGCAACTACAGTAGTTTTAGGTCTAGTTATATATTGATCAAAGATGTCCTATGATATGGATACTTGCTGTGATAAAATTGTTTCTGGGTATTATATTGATTTTAGTTCAAAACAAAACATACCAATTCATCGAGTATTTTGAATCACGTGAGATAACAATAGTACGAAAAAACAAAAATCTTGCTGGAAATGTTCTATCGCTTTATCACTAAAATAGAAAATTGTACAATACCTCTCAAAGCAGCAAAATGACTTCATTTTCAAAAGAATTTGCTCTACACCTGTTGAATCAAAACGCAACACGCTTGGTTTGGAAGTAGTAATAAAAACTTCAATCCGGTTGAGACTTGAATAAAAATCCTAAAATCGTTTTCACTTTGATAAGTACGAGTCCAAAAATCCTGGATGGATTATAAGTATGTCATTTTTACAACTGTACGGAAAAATTTTCCGAGAAATAGTTCTTTTGTAAAGAATTAGGTAATGAGATCGACTAAATTCATTTGCGAAGAAATCCCTTCGATACGTATCTATTGTATTCATCGTATTAAACTCAACAAAAATGTTCTTGATGAATTGATCATTATAGAAAGCTGCATCACAAATAACAAGTGCTTAATCGACCAAGGGCAAGCACGATAACAATTGTCTGCAAGTGCGTGCAATATGATATCAGAAAATGCACACGTCTATACAGTATTTACTAAGACTTGAAACGACAACATTCAAAGTTGTATTACTCAACATCAGTAGTACAAACATATCTTGCTGTATGGTAAACGATGGAAAGTGATATGAATATGAACATCTTGTACAATCGTATATGATAGTATACGAATTTCTATGTAGCCTTTATCCGCACACAATTCTTTTATCAGAAAATGGAAGAATTTAACTTCTTCTTCATCCTCTCTTCCCACCCCGGCCCCCTGACCGTCTTGACCCACGTAAGAGTTCTGCGTTATTGGAAAAAATATTCAGTATTTCATTTATTAACGGGCTCGATCTAAAGAAAAAATGAAAGTTATTTATTTAAGAATAACTATTTAATTTTAACATGTGACTCTGTTTGAGCTTCATAAAATAAATCTCAAGTATTTATATTACAAGGGAAACCAACGAGTTGATATGTTATTCGACCACCTCGAAATAAAAACTTGTATCGTTCCGCAGATAGTACATACTTACCGCAGTGATATTATGCCTTTAATTTTCAAAATAAAAAATCCTCTGATTTGTTCGATGCCTAGTATTGCCGATTCATAATGTTATTGGAGTCCTTCTAAATATTATAAAAAAATATTCTTTCATCGAAAATTTATTGACTGTCCAATCGCATTTTCGCTTTTATGTCTTTAAGAAAAATAAAATTATTTTTTGTAAGCTAGTTTTGTATCAACACGGATTGATTTAACATTGATATATTAGGCAGCTTCAATATACTAATACAAGAGCTATAAAACAAAAATTCTCTCGTTCATGTTTACTAGTTTGCATGGCAATCAGTCATTAGAGTAAGTATCTTTTGATTAGAATTTATATTTCGAACAAAATTTTTCTTTAGAAATAGTCTATGTTCTTGATTGTTGTATGCAACGAGTTATTTTTTCATTTTCGAAGTTAAAGTTTTGCTTAAAAGTCTATGCCTCCTTGTTAAAATTCGTCACCTAACGGTGAAACATCGATGCACAAAAACTTTTTCAACAAGACTACTAGTTCTTTCGAACGAGAAACTCGTTTCTACGAAAGCTCGAAGTATAAAATCTGATCAAATCTTTGAAATTTCTACGAGAATCAAAATGTATCATATACTGTTGGATGCCATTTACAGCAATCCAAAAAAACTGGGAAACAAATCTTTCAAAGCTACGCACCTACTATTGCTTTTATGTTAGCTATTATTCAGCAACATCCCGTTTACGCTTCCCTTACCATTGTCAAAAGAAAACATATTTTTGTTACAATAATAGTCTATATCGAATCTATGTACAAAGTAATTTAAAAACTTCATATCATATGAAAAAAAGTAAATTTCCAAACTGTTATGCTGCTATTGATGCAAAAATGAAAACAATTAAATGAACTAGAGTATTCGATGTTTACACTATAATTTATGCAGTTCTATTAACAAATATTTTGATACTGTTACGTACGACCCCAAATCGATGATTGCCTCAGCCGGATCCGTAAATTTCCGACGAAAATCTGCAGCAAAGACGGTGGTTATGGAGGGAACTTACAGTAAAGATATCATTTCTGATCGGCAAACATTAGGAGTTGGAAATAGGAATTCTATGAACGGATCCACTGACAGGGTTGTTTATTCGATTGTACTCAGTTTCTGGAAAATTGGAATAAATCCAACTGGCGAATCCGTTCACCATACTCCTGCTTTCAGGTTCCCCATGGCAAAAAAAAACAAGGATATATTCACTGCGAAACGCGTTAATGCTGGCCGATATAACGCGTTTCGCAGTGTTTGCCACGACGAGAAGCGTATAAAACCCTTTTTCCACTTACTCAAAACGCGTTTGGGAACCAGAATTCCAGAATGAAAACGAAAAATGTATCGTCTCGCGGCGTTTTTAACCGGTTTAGAAGCTGCGAAACGCGTTAAACCGGCCAGCATTAACGCGTTTTGCCGCATTTAAAAGTAACGTTTTTTTTGCCATGGGTCCTAGCATGTTCCAGTGTTTCCCTGTGGGTACCAACTCTTATTTCTCGACATATGCGAGAGAATGATTTCAATATTGATAATTTAAATCTTTCACATAAACTTTATTTTCCAAAGAGTTTCAAAAATTCCTACATGAAGAGATTCATATTAGTATTTTCACGATTTAGATGTCAACGAAGACTTTCTACTACTCTGAAAATATTCAGAAAATTGTAATCCAAAAGGCTTAAATTTTACGCAACAATTACATATGACAAAAAATCTCTGGAAGAGTATAATTCAATACTGGTTTCACTCAATTTATAACGGTTGTAATGATGGAAAAGGGATAGAGCAGAGCGAGAGAATGAAGAGAAAAAAGAAAACAAGTGACTGTCGTTGCTTATATTACGAGGTACAATTCTAGACGACAGTCACAAAAGCTTGACAACAAACTTACAATGAATCTTTTCTTGAAAAATATATATAGGGTTCAAAAAATGCCTAATCTTGCACTATTTGTACGTTTCGGAAAGAAAAAAAATGGAAGACTATAGATAATTTCTACACTTTTCATCATTTAACTGATGATGATTTCAGTCTTTCGCGCACTAAACTCTAGAACGCATTTCATTTATAATCCTTTTCTACTTCATAGTATACACTCTAAAAAAATTGGTTTTTTACCAAACCCTCGAGAAAAGTTTGGTGGATTTGAAAAAACTTGCAAATGCATTCAAATGCTCAAAAAACGATGTTTCAATTCTATGAAACCTTTCTCCTGCGAAACCTTTTTAAGTTCCGTAGAGCAGAAAAAGGTATTGTGGGAAAAAACGAAACCTTTAAGGTTCCGTATTAAATTCTAATGACTTCTCACTGAACACTAATGGTTTCGCACTCAACTAGTAGAATTAATACGGAACCTTTAAGGTTTCGTTTTTTTTCCACAAAACCTGTTCTTGCTCTACGGAACTTAAAAAGGTTCTTCCCGTGTGCCCAGAGAAAGAACCTTTAAAGGTTTAACAGAATTGAAAAGTCTTTTTTTGAGCATTTGCAAGCTTTTTCAAATCTACCAAACCTTTGTCGGGGGTTAGGTAAAAAAACCTATTATTTTTAGAGCGTACGACTGTATACTATCATAATATTTGTATTTGTGTTTTAAATTGTCGTTAAAAATACGCAAAGAATCTATATGCTTGCAAATAGATTAATTCGCATTCTTCCCCATTCAATTTATATCAGTGAAGACTGGGAAAAAAAGCAAAGAGTTCTATCGTGATTCATTCCGTATAACTGTATAAATCAACTAATATTAAAAGGCACCTATTTAAGTGCTAAGTAGAAAAATATAAATGCTAAGTAGATTATTGCTAAGTAAAATATGTAGATACTCAGTAGAAAAATTAGATGCTCAGTGAATTTACTAAATGCTTAGTGAAAATAATATTTCTCGGCGACTAAAGTTTTTGCTAAGTTAAATAATTAATATCTAAGTAAAATATTTAATTACTCAGTTGATAAATGAGATCGATAAGTTAGAAACTAAATTATATGGATAAAGAAAAAATATTGCTAAGTAAAAGTGACTATAACAAGAAAACGATTGTCAGCCTGGGTGTAGGTTGTACATTTTCTCTCTTTCGTTGTGTGAGAACTGACTTGATGTAAACATCAACTTCTAGTATGTTCAAGTATATTTTTCTCTTTCTTCCTGTGACGATCAAATATGATCTCCACTATTTTCTAGAAAATTCTTCTTCTTTAATCGCCTGTATATATAATTCTGACGATTGAAGTTTAGTTTAAACATATCACAATGCCAAATTTTGTACAAACACAACAGTATGAAAGTTCATCAGAGGATGTGGGTGTGGAGATGAGTGAGGGTATAGGTATGAGTATTTTTTGTGTTAATACCGACACCCACACCCTCCAAATTTTTAGAAGGAATACATTTGTTAACATGTAATTGGTATGGCAATTAGATTAAAACATTGTAAACCACCTTCAATAGCGAAGGATGTACCTTTGAGTGAAAAAAGAAAGCGAGGACGACCACGAAAAGCAACACAAGCTTTGTTAATCGATTAACTGTTCAAACTGAATTTTTTACTTAGATATTTCTGTTTTTTTACTTAGCAAAAGTTATATATCAACTTATCAATTCCTAATATTTTGCCTAGAAAACATGACTTTTCTACTGAGAATTTAAATAAAGTACTTAGGAAAAAATCTTTTCTTACTTAGATTTATATTAAACAAATTACTTAGAGAACATTGAATTTTTTACTTAGCAGTTATATATTTCTACTAAGCACTTAAATACATGCCATATTGAAAGACCAATATTGTTTGATTGTAATCAAACAACAATAGGAATTTTCTGTTGCTTTTACGATAAAAATTTAATGAAAACTCTTTATCTTTTTATCTTTATTAAAAACGCAAAAGTCGCCGATAAATATACCAGTTACTTGAACAAACGACGAACTGAAGGTCAACAAACATAGTTGACTGCGACATTCGTCACGTTTCACACACGATTCTTATGCTAGGAACTGTCAAGTAAAAATCAAATTATAATTGATTGATCGTTCTGAAGCCAACCCAGGTGAATGAATCCGATAGCGAATCCGATCGGATCCGATCGGATCCTACGATCTGATGAAATCTTATGGGAATCCGGGTTGTGGAAATAGTAACGGATCCGACGGAACAAACCTATTTTCTTATTTGTGTACGAATCAACATTTAATCCCAATAGTGGAGGCCTGTTTTATCATACGATGAAATCCAATCGGATTCCGATAGTAGGATTCGATAAAATCCAACACTAGGGATCCAAATCTCGGATCGCAACCAGGAATCCGATGGGATTTCATCGGATAAGAGAAATTCCGATAGAAACATGATCGAATCCGACAGGCATCCGATCGGATCCAATGGTCGGAATGATCCTCCTGGGAAGAAGAAAAACCTGTTGCTTTTATTTCCAATACTAATGACATAGATAGGTGTGAAAGGTAAACAGTAGAGATTTCTTTTTTATTCTTGCTTTAAATCTTATACCAATGCCTTCGAAAAATCGAAGATTCATATAATTTACCGACATGCAGTCCAGAAATGATTTCAAAACCCAGGTCCGAGACGTACGGTGGGAACCGGCCGGATCCCGTGTTATTCCCACGAATTCCGGAAGCGGGTTTCCGAAATCGGTTCCGGCTTCCGGATCCGGCTTAATTCCCGGCGATTCCGGGCACCGGACCGTATCCACGGATACGGTTCCCGTTTCCTATACCGGATCCAACGTCGGAAAACACCGTTTCCAAGCCCAGACCACATACTGTCCCGATCCGACCGTTTCCGGACCGGATACCGATAGCAGAATAAGCAATTTTCCCATCCAGATAGAACACGGTTCAGATCTGACCGTTTCCGCTAAGCTACCGAAAACTCATCTGGCCGTTTCCAAAACAGCGCTAAATACTCACAATTACTAAGTAAAGTCTCCGAACTTTGAATCCAGCTTTTACTTCTCTTTTAAACAAGTCTAAAACACACCAGAACATACCCTGGGAACAAATAAAATTCTAGTGAAACATAATAGATTTCCCTCCAAACACGCTTTTGTCACAAAAATAGGAATTTTTAGCCCGAAGACCTAAAAATCAGATTTTTAGACTTTGACAAACCGAAAACGATATGTGTAAGAACACCATACATGTTAAGCACCAGCGTTTTGAGACTTTCCTGAGTCTTCAATCAAGGTAAGTGACGCTTCTAAAGTCTCTGAAGACCCTTTCATTTCAAATTTTTATTAAAAAATCTCGAATACATATTAATGCTACGGAACCAATAACAAATTAAGTAACTAATCTCAAATTCTCAAGCGACCCCATCAAAATACGGTAAACTATCCCGGTGATGAACATCGTCCTTAAATTAAAGGAATTTTTAATAAATCCCAAAAAGACCTTTAAAGGTCTTTTTTTGTAAATCGATGATTTGGATACCAAGGAACGATATAAATGAGAATTTCTTTCGCTGGAAAGTCTTAGAATTTGATTCTCTACCGATTCCACAAAAGAAATACGAAAAAATCCTTAAAATAAAGGGAAAAGACAAAAAATTCCTAAAAAAGACCTTTAAAGGTCTTTTTTTTTGTGAAATGCTGATTCGGGTATTTAGGATTGGTATAAATGAGAATTTAATATTTTATGTGATTTTTTTTCTAGCGGAGGCCTGGTTTTCCAAGCATACTAATCTCAATAAATCTGGTCGGAAGACGGTCGTTTCCTGCATTTTCCCGTTGCTTCGTTATCGGGGTATTGTTTTTTCCGGTTGGATCCGGGCGGAACTTGCCATAGTTCCGGTAGGTTCCTGGATGATCCGAGGTATTTCCATAAAATTTCCGGTTTCGGGAAGTTGTCGGAAAATCCAGGTTCCGGGTACGGATATTTCCGGCCGGAATACTGCTTCCATGTTCCGGTGGTTTTTCCGGCCGGAAATACGCCGGAACCGGCTGGAAGAAGCTGGAAAACATCCCGTTTCCGGCTGGTTCCGGCGGGATCCGGGCTCCGGAACGAACGACCTGGGAAGCTATCAACACATTTCAGCCTTCGGAGAAAATAGATAGAGACGATGTGTTATTTCTCCAACTTATGAATTGTAATTATCACATAGTTGCAATTGAAAGATGACATGATGAGAAGAGAAATATTCACTGAAGAAATATAAACTTTTTATCTCGATCTGCAAAAAGATTCTAGCAGAGTAGAAAAGTATCCAAATTTAGTTGTCGTTCAAGTTTATTTTGGCAAGGAGTAGATAAAACGCTTAAAAAGTTATTACTAATTAAATTGTTTCTTTTCTTATCGTTTTGCTTCATCTACAGATGTAGAATGACCATTAACCACAAACGGTTAGAAAGGTAGGCAAGTTACTATTGAGCCGACTCAGATTATAGGACAATTGATAGATGGAGTGTATAAAATTTGATACTATACCTCAGGCTATACGAAAATGTGGCTACGCTATTTATAACATACCTTCCTTTTGTTACCATACAATTGGGTTGACAGACTTTTGATGATGAAAAAGGGGTAATAGGACTTTCGGCCTACCCTTATAATGGAACTGGTTAACCCTTCTAAGCATATATGATCGTTTTAATTAGTTACTGGGCGATGCAGTGCTCGGCAGAATGACTTATTGCTGAACCACCTGGTTCAGTCTGTGTTAAAATTATAATAAGAATAATGGACTAAACACATAAACCTCCTCTCAGAATAAAAGACTCTAGCCTCATATGATAATAATTCACATCGTTCCTGCAAAAATGGCCTTCGATTGTGAGGCATTTTTTTCCAGTAATTACCGAAAAAATTAAGCATTATTCGAAATTTTTTTGACATTAAAACAGGTACTTTTCGCAGTGAAGTACTGGAAAAATCAGCTTTTTACTAGGAAACGAAGTCCTTTTATTTATAAAGCCTCGATTTTTCACTAAGAGATCAGCTTTTTAATTGCTAAAACCTTGAAATCTATTGGATTTCCGAGAAAAACATCTAGATAACCTATGATCTTTTATTACACCTTGTCAACTTTTTCTCCGGGTGTCCCTGTAATTGAGTAGTGCCTTCTAATATGGGGTGGACTTTTATTCTAGAGTGATGGGGTGTAAGTATCTATGTATATTTGATATTTTTATTACAATGATTCGTTCAATTTTATTAAAATATCTGTAGTAATGACATTCATTCTTCTGACACCTACCTGATTGAAATGTTCAGTTTAAGTAATATTGAGTTAACATAAATTATTACAAATGACCGACACTAATAAAGAATACTGTATTTAATTTTTGAATCAACTATAACAGAGGAAAACAGATATAGAAAAGTACATTAGATAATAAGAGAACGAAAAACGGAAAAAATGCCTATAACTTCGAAAGACTTCAACGTATAGGAGAATTATGGAATGAGTAAAAATAGAAATCACTTTCACAGGTAAGCAATAGGAGAAATCAACCAAGGAATATTTTCACCAGTGTTTACATTCGAACTGCAATGGCATCACTATGGGAAAAATATATTCCACACGAGCAGTATTTGAAATTATCGTTCTCAAAATAGAAAACAGCTCGATAGAATGACTTCAATAGTTTCAGATGGTAGAACGGCATGTTCACAGTTGTGCATCTCTAATAGTTTTAATTTTTAATTGATTATTTTCATGACTCTAAGCACAAGTCGAAAAGTAGCTAAGTCTAACTAAAGGATGTCGACCGAGGAATTCATCTAGAATATTGGCGTCTACAGACGCAGAATGATATGACAACAGCTACAATTGTTCATCGCTAATTTGTAGCATTGATATGATCTAAATTTAGTTCAATCGACACTAAATGGTGTTCTGCAGAGCGCTTCACTATCTTTTAACTAATTTAATAGAACAGGTGTATTTTATTACGTCAAACATTTCAAGGATAAGGCTGGGCTAAAATTCTGGTCTGACATAACATGTGTCATAGGGTTTGAAAGAGCAGAGCATTTTCCATTCATGTATCAAAGGAATTTTATTTTCAACGTTTCTTTATGAAAGTCAAATAAATATCAAAATTTCATGCAATCACGTTCACATTTGAAAGTTATATTAACCGTTAGCATCACAGAAAACACCTAATTATGTATTAAAAATATAATTCTGCTCAATCGTCCTCTTTTTCAGTTGCGGTTTACAAAGCTTAGAGATAGAATAAGCATACGTACTGAAGCGCACGCGCATCTATTGTCGCACAGCAACTGAAACTTTGAGAATGGTAAAGCCGATTTCTCCCCCTACGCCAATCTCTGAATTCACTGAATGGATTACATGATGGGTAAAAGACACAGGACTGTATATTTGTGAGAATAAGGCAGATGGAAAAGGTAAAAAAGATGCAGTAAAAAGGGATTGAATCTAACAACGAGGATCATGCAATAGTGTGTTTGTCTACTTCATTTGTTGTTGGTTTAACGGCCCAACGTTTAAACTGATAACTATAATACTTGATGCAAGAAGGACATGTTTTCATAACCTTTAAATAAACACGGTTCTTACTTAATAATCTTCATTTGTCAAGTGTACCGAGAAAAGACTGAGTTTTAAACTTTACTTGTACTACAGTGGATCAAATAGAAACTCATGACTTGATACCTGTACTAAAACAACAATCAAACGGCTCCCCAATTGTTAAATATTTGCCAAATGAAGTACCAAATCTCATTATTGTCGATAAAGTAAAAAGAAACTACAGGACAATAACTACTCAGTTTGTCTCAAAGTAAAAATCAAAGCCACTCGAGTATTAAGTAAATGTTACACCTTCGCATTCTTAGGCATTCTTGTGAATTTCTCTATTTTCTCATGTGTCTGTTGACTACAATGAAAGACATAACAAGTGAGCTTCACTTCGAAACTTTCGGTGAAGTTTTCAGTGTTCTAATACGATGTGATTATTTTTCGAACTTTTTTCTAATTTCGAAAAATGATTCCGCTGACGAAGAAAAAGGAAAATTCGCATAATATGATCTTGTAAAAATACATTCTTGACAATACTCGAAATTTACCCTCTTATTTCAACATGTGAATCATATAGGAGAGTTCGCCTACAAGGATTTTCTAATTCCTAAAAACTGTCAACTAAATTTCTGAAGATTTTGACGCAGCAACACCATTTAAAAAAAGGGCAAGTGAATATGTAGTGAACCCAAGATTGAGGCACTGCTGATAAACATTCATACAGTAAAGAAAGCGAATTAATAGAATAATAAGTTGCATGTATTTCATAGAAATCTATTTCGCCGTAGTTTGACTGATCATTTCATGAATATCTATCTTCATCGCACTGTTATTAAAGAGAATCCCAATATGACAATTTATTGCTTTATCTCCTCTTGCACATATAACGCGTGATGCTATAGCTCGACAGACCAACGTAGATGTAAAGTTACGGCAGTACTCTCTATAATAAAAATTCGATGATCATATTTAGTGTTTGCATATCATAAAATTCACCGTAACATTAAATGAACTATCAAAAACCCTTTAAAGTCATGATGGAACTCGAAGACTGGCTGCATCATTCAGTGTTCCATCAATGAATTATTCAATTAACCGAAATTTTGCGGCTTTCTCAACATCATCTGTTGAAAATTCAAGGGGGAAACAGCTGATTATTGATTAGAAATGATTATCAGCGATTATGAGTGATTATGAGTGATTAGGTAATCACTCATAATCAACAATAATCACTCATAATCAATACTAATCACTCATAATCATTCATAATCAACACTAATCACTGATAATCACTGATAATCGCTGATAATCATTTCTAATCAATAATCAGCTGTTTCCCCCTTGTGAAAATTTCTATTCAATTTCATCTTCATAGAATCAAAACATTCTTTTACTGTTCATTCTCTGCAGATATTTTTTGGTGATGTGCTTAGAAAATCAGTGTCTATAATTATGTATTATTTATTCTATATTTTTAAAGAAGTTACAAGGATCAGTGGTCATTAATATCAACCAAATATCTATCCGAATGATAATGTTAGGTTATATATGTTTTCTCCTTACTATATATTGCCACATATCGTCGTGTCAGTATAATCCAAAGAATTTAGCTGCGGGTAGGAAAATATCGGCGACTGATTTTATGGTTGTTTCTGTATCCAACGCCTTTTATAATTTTGCAATTATCAAATATCCTTTCGATACTAGCAATACGAATAGGACAGTTAGATGCAATGTACGTTATAACAGCACAGACTGGTATGTTTACAGTGCAGCTGTCGTTGGTGGAATGGATTCGAGTAAAAATTCAAATTCATACGCTTTTCTTTTCGTCGGTGAAACAATGCGAACAATTACACAATTTGTGTGCATTGCAAAGATTTCCAAATCATCATGCATATACAACTATCAGTGCAACAACTTAGGTTTGCCTGGATCTCATCAAGAATATTTTGTATTGGGCGCAGATACGAATGGTAAGTATGCATACGGGTTTACGACTTCTTTTGTATTTAAATTGGACATTGCCAGCAACACGATAATAAATCTTCTCCAGACGGACAGTGTTTTACCATCTCTCGAATTCATCCCACATGATCTTGAAGTAGCCGATTCATGGGCACTAGTTGCTGGGTATGGCTATTCAAACATCCCGGCGAAAGATTACTCAGCTCTTGGTTGTCTTGTAAATCTCACTTCGTTGAGGAACGCGTCATGTATCGTTCTAGTTACTGAGATCACCTATCTAGTACCCTCTGAACTAGTGTCATACAATGAAATCTACGAAATCTCAGTCGCTATTCATGGTTTGAAAATTCTTATTGGACTGCCACGTATCAGTTCAGTTGTAGTTCTTGAGAACAATGGCGATTCGCTAAATTTGACTAACCAATACACGGTTTCGTACACAGCTGCTTCTTCTTTTGGGCATACAGTGGACTGGGCTAATGATGAAACTATTGCTGTCTTAATGTATCAAAGTAGTAGCTCAGCATGGTCGGAATCACAAGTGTTCTTTTTCAATGTGAATTCAGTATCGTCCTCTTCGCCTATTTACACTTTCCCCAATAACCAACAGATACTTGGTACGCGTTTATTAAATCCATATTTCGCACATTTTACGATCACGGCCCTAGGAAATATGGCTATACTTACACATGATGCTAACATTTTAATCGTACCGATTGCACCAGCTGGTTTTGCTTCAACATGGGTCGATATTACTGCTTTAACTTTCGTCTTCTTTTACCAAATTCAGCAGTGCATCGGTGGCACTTTCAAAAGTGTTTCAAGTCTCGGCCCTTGTGAACTTTGTCCACCTCATACTCGAAATCCAGGCATTTTATTGAATACCTCTATGGCATGTATCCCATGTTCCAACAAATCTACATCATTTTGTCCATTGGCTGCTCTAGGTGAAATCGACCGAAGTACTATATATTCCTATACTCAAGCGGTGCCCTATCCTGAAAATTCCGAGACAACTGATATTGAAGACCTATTAATAGAAAACACATTCTACATAAGTTTTGAATCGGGTTGCTTGGTTAGTTCACCCCTTTTTTGGGCATTAATTGCCAGTTGTCCTTGTTTTCTTATATGGATCTTTATCTTCGTGTTCAGTAATTGCAGACCTAAAAAATATAAAAAATATCGAGACTTGGCCAAGCATTTTTTGACACATGCAGACTTAATTGGAGAAGGAGAAATGTGGGTTGGTGGTTTAGCTACTTTTATTGTTCTGGTTCTTATTTCATTTTCTTACTGGTTTCTAGCGGGCTTCGTTAAAAGATATCCAATTGAGGCAGTATCTGAACCAGCTTCATTCGCATGTGACAAATCATTAGTAAATGCAAAATTCTATACTGGTCTCGAACTTTTATCACTTCCGAAATCAGCAGATGCCAAAGCAATTTTTGACATGCTTGATGGACAACAGTTCGAGTTAACAATTCATTTCATCAATACTGGATTTACGTGTAACAATATGACGGCGCAACAAAACTTGCTCGATGAGAAATATATCCTCTTACCGAAACTATGCTCAAGATCTCCGTTCAATGCAGCAACATCACTAACTGTCACTATTCCAAATCATTATGCCACTGTGCAAATTAATTTGACTGGTCCGCATTGGATCGGAGGTTTTCGTCTATGCATGTTTGGCATCGGTCGTGAAAATGCTAGTTATACATTACGTGAACTCGACTTGTGCCAGTTCTTCGCTGATGGCAACAATACTGTGGGTCGATCGACTACAGTAGCTATCACGTTCACTAGAAACATAAATATAACGAAAGGATTGAATACTGCAGTCCCAACACAATACGCTGGTCTTTGGATACCGATATTTGACAATAACACACTCTCAGACGAAAGTTATTATAATGATTTTGGTAGCTATTTGCGATACACTTCGTCATTGACCGTTATTTACATTACACTTCACGAAAATTCTTTCTATGTTAAAAATATTCAAGAACCAATCGTTCGAAAACCTCAGTTAGTTTTCAAGGGACTTCTCTTCACTTTCCTATGCATCGAAGTATTTGCTTTCGCGTTTCTTCTTATGAAACTGATTGTTATTCCTTTGCTTCAATGGACTGTGGTTATTTTCCAAAAGACCTGCCACCGATATAGAGTCTCGATGAAGTGTTGCGTATAGTGAACCCAACAGTTATGGTCAGCTTAAAGATCTCCCTCAAACAGTTACTTTTTCCGCGAGCTAAATTTTTACTTTTCGTTTGGCCGACGAAGCGAGGAACTGATGGGTATTGAGATATTGTGTGTAGATCGAGGCGAATAGTGATCGTCTTGATGCATGCACTAATCCACTTCAGTATAGCTTGGCCTTAAATATAATAAATGATCTACTTTATTTTTATACATTCGATCATTTGTGCCACATTGCTTGTTACGTGTGAGAAAAATTTCATCCCTCGTGTCTTGTTCGTCAGCATCTACTATTTATGTGTTAACGGGAACTAAGTTTACTCTTGCTTCACCATAGATGTGAGAAGCATCTTTCTATCGTCAATTAATAAACATTTGTGTTGTTCATATGAGGGTGTGTGTGTGTGTGTGTTTGTGTCATCGACGTTTGAATCTATCAGAATCCATACGAATATGAAACTTACTCTATTCTGATTAATTTTAATAGATAGTGATTGAATCTTGTAATAGAGTTAACTGTTCTCAAAAAACCACTTTCAGGTATTATTACATCACTAGAAAATATCATGAACTTTGTATGCATTATTCACTGAGGAATTAAAGATATCGCTCCATAATACACAATCATTTGTTAATAACATTCGTGAAAATTTTGAGACACATGTTTCATTTCTCGTCTTTTTTGATTTTCATGCATGCCTCTCATAATTATGTTACACGTTCTAAAATGATTAATTGATGCATTTGGTTCGTCATTGCAACTGCTAATGAATAAAGTCTCACAATAAAATAGAAAGCAACTTAATATTCATGATACAACGCGTTTGACGTCAGACTTTGATTGGTCACTGACAAGCAGGATCTTCTGCGTTCGAGTCGAGATGAAGAATACTGTTTACATTGTATGATCAATTCACAGTCAAGAGTATGATATTACAATTAATTGTATTGATTCATGAGATCAATGATAACATTTACGTGAAAGATACATATTAATTCATTTTCTAATAAATTTGAAGGTAGTCTTCGTTTTCTTTACCAATAAATTACAAGTATTGAGGTGGGTACCCAGATCGACGATTACGGACTCCATCAACGAGCGTTCACGACCGTATACGATGGCGTACACGATCGTATTTTTTCGTAATACATGGCTCAGAGTTACGATCGTATTTCTCCGCGTCGTATACGAAGGTATACGGTCGTTTTCGATCGCAAACGATCTTAGTAATAGATCGTATTTTACCGTAAACGATCGATGCACGACAAAGTGTTGGGTTTTCATCAAGATGATGATAAACATCAATTTTCTTGTTCCCGCAGATGACCGTATTTTACCGTGCACGATCCGGAGAAATACGGTCGTAATACTGAGCCATGTATTACGCTGAAATACGGCAAAATACGCTCCTGGTGGCCGTATTAAGACGTATATGGTCGTTAACGATCGTGAGGATTCGACCTGGGTATATCTAAGATTTTCTTTATGATTATACTTGTCATTCAAATCAACTTCAACATACAAAACATAGAATCTGAAGTTAAAGTTGGCAATGAACCCAGTGAAAAATATTCACTGATATCAATCGGATTTTTCTGCACCATAATCAAAATTAAAATCGATTGATAATTTTGATTATCCTTGATCATAAGGTAACCATTATTTAATATTGTTACTTATCCCATGTGAAATTTTCTGATTGAAATCGGATTATTCTGCAGCAAAATCGAAATTACTAATCGNGATTTTGCTGCAGAATAATCCGATTTCAATCAGAAAATTTCACATGGGATAAGTAACAATATTAAATAATGGTTACCTTATGATCAAGGATAATCAAAATTATCAATCGATTTTAATTTTGATTATGGTGCAGAAAAATCCGATTGAAATCAGTGAATATTTTTCACAGGGAAGATACAATGGATTGTGAGTTAGATATAACATAATTATGATAATGGGCTGCTTTAACTGATGACAATCAATGACATAAGTTTCAGTTCAGTCTTATGAGTTGGTTTAAGATTGTCTAAGAGTACTATAAAAAGCCGAAATATTTTGAGAAAATCCTAAATTGGGCGATCACGAAAATGATTAACAAATACTCCATAGAGATCCATAGTTTAGATTATGTTTTTACTATATTTTATGAAAATATAATCTTAATCAACATGACATCAAGTTTAAAACATAAAGTTATACTCCTCGAATTAAAAATTGTATGCCAATCATCCTGCAAAATAGTCGACTTATTAATAGTTATCAGGCGATTGCGAAAAGCTAACATGAATGTATTACCACTATATATACATGTTTAGGTTGACTTTTCGATATAAAAAAAATATTCTGCCGTTTTGCTCTTTTATTGGTGTACAGTTCCTATAAATAATATGTGATTATTTCATTAGGCAGTACTCAATGAGAAAGAGTCTTATGGTCAATCTGCTATTGCATTATAAGAATTGGTTGTCATTAAATAAGCAAAGAGTATACTAAAGATAATATCAGAGGCGGCGCGAAAGGTTTATAGCAGGGACGGTCAACCCTTAAATCGGAGACAATGCCAAAAATCGGAGAAAACGATCAGATAACTTTCTGCAAGGAGAAAACAGCTCATTTCTGATTTTTCTCACTTAAATCAATTGATTTTACTCAAAAAATCACAGAAATCAGGAAAATTCGATTTAAGCTGTGTCATCCTACATTCATATTTTGAAGAACAACTAAACAAAATTTTATTGTTGTAATCGACTCACTAGTTTTTTGATTTTAAATCGAAAAAATCAACCATTTCGCGCTTAGCATTCTCAGACATTGAGAAGAATTGTATATTAGTTCCCCAAAACCCGATAAAATTATCTAGGGACTTCCTCCGAAATCGGAGAAAATTATCCATTAGATTTCTCCAAAACCGGAGTAAACTTCTTTTTAAAATAAGGTTACCAAACTTAAAAATGATCTATCAAAATTTTCGAAATACTGAGTAGGGGGTCCCCCTACTCCCCCCCCCCCCCACGTATGGCGCCGCCCCTGGATAACATATACTCGAGCTCTTCTAGAGACGAACCAATCGATGCGAGAAGAACAAGAAACAATCTTTTTCCTCACTGGCGTCTGAATATGGTATAAAATGGTCATAGATTCGAACTGGAATAAAAAAAAGATCAGTTTTGTGTCACTATAGCTATCATTCATTGGTCGACAGCTAAACGATTAACAAAAATTAAAAAAACGAAGTCGTAAATCGTAGTTGTTACTTTGTAAGAACATCTTTCAAGTATTTAGAGAAGACCTTTGAAGTTTTAAAATTTTATTTTTCTTATCGTCAATCGAAAAACAAAAAAACTTTCATAAACGAAAATGATTCACATGAATAGTTTCAAGTTATTTTTCATTTGAATTACACAACCATGCGTAGTAAACAAAAAGCATAACATCAAATTATATGCCTGATTTCAAATAACTCATATGTATGCAATAACAAAACTATAGCTTGATGCATTTTTATCAGTTTTCAATGACATACGTTTATAATTATTGATTGTATCAAAATAAAATAGTACAAGCGTATATTTGTTATCGCTTCTGGCATGTAGTGAGATATACTATGATTGAATGTCATCTTAGAACTCTTCAAAAAGTATTTTCATATACATATATATATTGATAGGATTGTGAAACATCGAACTAAATTTTTACTGAGCTATTATTGAGGTATGATATGACCAGCAAGACGAAAACTAAAGAAAAATATTAACTACTTGTCATTATTTGAATTTCGACATTTCTGATGCTATGTTTTAAAATGCTTTCGAGTATTATTCTAAAATGTTCGAAGAAATTTAAACACTGAGCCAACATAAGGATGTTGATGAATTTAAAGCATCACATTCACACAAACTCAATGAACTTCAATCTAAACAATTTTTATTTCGGATTGGACATAGTATTCAATCAATTCGTCGTCTTAAAATAAAGAATTCAAGTGGTCACGAAAAAGTCTCCAACAAGTTACTAAAATCGATCCCTATCTCTCATTATTGTTTTTTTTCTTCAAACGTTTAACCAACTGCTTCTTTTTCATGTATACCCTCCACACTGGAAATTATCTAAGATGATTCTATTAACCAAAGGCAATTAACCATTCTAACAATATATCAAACACGACCTATATCACTCTTACCATGTTTAAGCAAAGTGTACGAAAGATGTTTTCTTGTGTATCTTCTTGAATGGATCAATAACAACGGTATTCTTCCATCTGAACAATCAGGTTTTCGACAACACCATTCCACGACAACAAGCTTTATTCAATTCCTTCAGGATACTACGGCTGGTTTAGTACAACACACTGCTGCTCTTGCAATCTATGTCGATTTTAAGAAAGCCTTCGACCAAGTTTGACATGTTGGACTACTTTATAAAATGAATGGCCCTCAGGAATCAATTCTTTGTATTATCGAATATATTTGAACAACCGAAAAGGCTTTATCGAGCTGAACAACCTTACTTCCAATATCTTTAACATCGAAAAAGGGGTTCCCCAAGGTTCATGTCTTGGACCAATTCTATTTCTATTGTTTCACTGTACACTCACTCAAGAAATCCATTCTGCTACTCATCAGCATCTGTATGCTGACGATATCGCTCTTATTATTACAGCTTCACCCTTGTGATCTCGAGGTGAGTTTCAGCAAACTATACAGTATTTAGGTCGACAAACTTTGAATGACCTTAAAACCTATGCCGATTCGTGGAAACAATCAATCAATCCCGACAAAACGGAATGCAATCGATTCACAAACGAGTTCTAATGCTATCACTCACTCTCCATATTGACCAAGAGCATATTAAACGTACATCACTTTTCCAATATCTAGGATTCTATGTTGATGAACAGTTATCATTCCACAAAAATTGTACAAAAATGCTCGAGAATGTTCAAATTAATTCAACTACACTGAAGTATCTCACCCGATCGCATGTACTATCATTCAAAGCACGTCAGCTTGCATTTAATGCTTTTATTTTACCGTATTTTCAACTACCATATATCATTTGGCCATTATTATCAATTGGAACTATTCAAAAAATTGAAGCGAAAAACAGACAAGTCTATCGACTTATAAGCAACTGGTGGGATGCTGGCAAGGAAAAAGTCAATGGCTGCCCAACTTTCGAACAGCTGCAACACATGCACATCGTTTTCTCCTACGTTTCCTCTCTAAAGCAACGGCAGTATCTCCCGAACTTTTCGAATCTTATATTTTCTCCAAGACAATGCCCATGTACCTACAAATGCGTATGGAAGATGCACATTTCATTCCGGCCCTACCTCGCGAGGTAGACCAAATAACTATATTAGCAGATGGATTAATCGAGACCGTTCGGAGCAACAGCACAAAAGTTATTTAGATCAATTATTAGATTTTCTCTCCATCCTTTCTGTTTCATAAAACTAATACTTCTTAACCTAAACTTTTGCGATCGATAGGAAACAGAGATTTTGGGTCTAGTTTTCTATAATCACTCACATATTGTCAAATAAATACAGCGTTCATTAAAAAAAAATTCGACATTTGTGCTTTCTTGTCAAAAAGCGACTTTTACAACCGATTTCTATCCTTTTCAATATCTGGATAGAGCTGTACAAAGTTGCCGATAGACAGAAACAATGTCTCCACGAGTTATTTTTGACGTTAATTGTGATATAAGAATTCGATTTATCGTACGTGAAAATAAGCGAAACATTTGCCGCTATTCACTGGATGATGATTATTCATTCAGTAATATAGTCAAAAATAGTATGTTCTTTTTTTTTCTTGCTTTTTTATTTCTTTTTCAGTGTTCGCCATTCCCGTCCATTATTTTTTGCATTCCTTTTTCTCATATATTTTCGTTACTCGCATTTACTAGACAGATGGTGTGATTTGTCGTTCTCCCTCGCAGAAGCGCACATATATATAAATATTTCACTCACACACAACAACCCTTACTTATTTTTCAAGGTTCTCTCCATTATACAAACAGCTTGTAAGCATTTTGTATACCTTGTCATATAATTTGACTCTTTTTCTTCTTTCAAACAGTTCGCAACGTCAACGCAGAGGAACCATGGCTTTGGCAATGAATACTACGCTAACTGTTTCATGTGAAGCATCCGAAGAAAAATCAGGGCCAACATTAGTTCATAGTACTGGTGTTAAAAATTATCGTATTCAACCAGAACTTATACGAGTCTTACAAGAATCATGTTCGAATGAGAAGTTATGTGATCATGAAAAAGGTGTTCAATGTACTGATCCACCTGCACATATTCTTGAGACATTTAAAAAAGTTGGTTTTAGTGTAACAAGTCAGTCAAAAGCTGGTAGTCGTAAACTGTGGATGTTAACAAAGACAGATGAAGGTGGTTCAAGCGACGCAGGACATCATGAAGATGAAAAACCAAAAGACGACGAAGAAGAACCGGGTGAAGGAGAAAAAGAAGAAGAAGAAGAAAAGGAGGACGAAGAAGAGTAATAAAACCATTCGTCATTACAACTCTTAATTGAACTCATTTCATAAACGTTTTCATAGTCATTTAGTTAGTCTTTTAAATGTAAACATAGAAAAGAAAAACAACTATTTATCAATAAAGATGCATGTAAAAAGAAACAAGACATAGATAAACATCGCTATACTCTACATTCAAAATACTTTTTAGAAAACGCTTGCTCCTTTTCCCACTTTTTTATTACTGAATTCAGCTGCATATTTCTTTTTCTTTTGAGACTGTTAATAGTTATTTTTAGCACAATCATATAATTATTCATGCATAAGTATATTTTTTCTGTAGCGCATGGTTTCAATGGAATACGATTTAGATGAATCTAATCAATTTATATATGACGAACAAGCAGAATTTTTTTTTGATAGATGAGCAACATTTGATGAATAGCTAACGATAGAAAAAAAAACAAGCAGATGGAAAAAGTTGATAACAGAATGAAAGATACTGCTACGAAATTTCCATGATAATTCCGATAAAAATTTTGCACTCATTACATAAATTATTATTGTAGCATGAATGATTACTTTTACGGAAACAGGTTTTTTTAGATTCCACACATAGATATCCAACCATCTGTTAATGTATAGGTCTTGATGGTCCATTAACTCTTAGTTGTACACAGAAAAGCAAGTATGTAGTTTTATTTAGAGAAAATGTTATTTACATAAATTATCAGCGAATAGCTATAGATTTCCGTAATTCATGGAATGTTTTCTTCTCATGCCTAAAATAACCTTGCAAGTGTATTCGGCTTCTATTCAATCTTAATTTTTCTTCTTGTTTGCAATTGTTCATTCTGCTAAATATTACAGTAACGACGAATAAATATCAACAATATCTTTTTCATCATCTTACTATAGATATGATGTTCAGACATCAGGTTAAATACTTAAGAATAGTTTGGCTTACCTAGTCATTCATGAAACAGACGAGACGATTTCATTACAGCGACTTACTAAAAAACAACCAAGTGGTAAATATGAGTAGAATCTGCTACTGAATATTAAGCGACATGAGTAATATGTATTTTTTTATCCGCAGAATTACACAAGACTGTTGTTAGCTCTACATATGTATAGAACGAAAGAGACAAGCAGTGTCACTGATGTTATGTGACAGAACGATGAAAAAGTGACCTTCGCGGGAATCGAACCCGCACCTCCTGCTATCCGGGCAGTTGTCCTAAGCCAATTAGACTAGAAGGCGCATCTCAATCATCGTTTAGCGTTAGTGTGATCCAACACTGACGCTAACAACTGTACATATTCAAAAATAAAATCATCGGGAATTAGACTTACCCGAAAGCAGTAAGACCGAAGGATAGAATCTAAAGTAAGTCGATGCAAGCAGTTCCGAATGTTCGTTTAACAATGCATTGTATTCAGTTATATTTGAAAATCATCCTCTGATATTGAAACTATCGAAATGTGCATGTCACAATACGAAATCATTTTCTTGAATATTTTTCTATTTCATTTTTTGTCTTTTTATATTTCATCGAGTAATTAGTATTTATTCAAATAATGTAATATTGAGCTTGAAAATGAGATTATCTGATAAGTAGTACATTTCTAGCTAGCGAAAGTTGGAATAAAAACATGTATGTGATGTGTACGTGTCTGAAAAAGCCGAAGCGCTGTTTATGCAATCAATATTTCGAGTCAGTTGATATTCTATTAGTTTTATTTGTCGTTCTCATTATGCGTTCATTTTTCTTTGAAAAATTTCAATACAATGAAAGTTCACAATTGAATATAATCTTTATTCTGGACTATTATAAAAATACAAGATTATCGTTAAGTTTTCTTTTCGTTGCAACGAAAGAGAAAGTCTGATATTCATATCAATATCGATCGATGAACATTTGTACTGTTTGTTCTGTATATAAAATTATTTGATGATACAACTCTGTAAATGATTCTCACGTACTTGGACTTGTAGACAAGGCTTACAACATTGACTGTAAGTATTGCACCTATATATCATATTTGATCACATAAATGAAATATTATGTGTTTTGTTTTCATACGTATGTATGTATGTATGTATATATACCTTTTTTTTTATATTCTAAGTCTACTTGTTTATGATCTTTTTTTTTCACAACGTGTCTAAGCAAAAAGAAACAACGAAAGACACAAACATTCTGAAAAGAATGTAAGCATCGGAAAAACCAGCAAAAAAGTAAAAGATACAGGAAAAATGTTCGAAGAATCATCACAGCAGAAATTGACTTCTCCTCCTATATCAATCAATAGGTAGTGTTAAAGGAGAAGGTAAATATATGTATATACATATATCTATATCTATATCACGGGGCTTTGAGAGCAAAACGGCCAGTGTCTGTTTTTTTTTAAATTTTAAGTCGAATATAATGAACCAGTTGTCGCCATTTGTTGAAGTGCTGAAACTAAATATTCATTAGCATGTGCATAATCAATGGGATCCGGTCCGTGTTCAGCACATTGAACACTTATTTCAAGTAAACGTTGTAAGGTTTTACATGCTTGTTCATCTGACCAGTTCGGACAATCTTTAATAATTGTAGTCGTATGTGAATTTGCTTTTATTAGTACTAATGGTGAACATTCACCAAGAATAAAGCGTGTCAAAATATGTTGCCAAATTGATTCGACAATTGATGGTTTTGAAGCTGTTAGTGGCGAACGTGTTTTCGAGAAAGATTCATGAACATAATGATGAAGAACTTCTAAAATAAAATAATCAACCAATGATATCTGACGCTTCAATAAAAGACGTTTGGCTGTTGATGTTGGTCCAAGTGAAACATTGATCACATTTGTTTTATCCGATGAATAAATATGATGAAAATAAAATAATTTTGATTGGTCGAATAGATATTGTAATGCACGTCGTAATGATTGACCAATTAATCGATATGGTTGAATTTCAAGCATTTCAGCAACAAGTTTAGGTGATACTATGATAAAAAAAGAGACATGTTTAGTTTAGATGTATTTTTAGCTCTAAATTAAAACTTAAAAGTAAATATCATATTTACATAGTTTTGTCTGCTTTTTAATATTCAATTTTCTTGTTTCAATCAATAATGATGCAAATAACCATGGTAAACTTAGCATACGTCGTGCATGACGTGTATCTGTGTAGCACAGAATATAAAGAGCACTCGCTTTGGCCATCTTTTTATCTGAACATGGTATGCAATTCGTATGACAACGCTTTGACTGTGTCTTATCACAAAAACGAAATTCATGGTAAAATAAACGACGTATACGACGTATTAATTGTTTTAGTTCGACTTGTGCTGAATCAGCAATAAGACAAGCTGAATCTGTTTGTTGTTTAGTTAATGGCGTTTTATGTTGTACTGATGATGAATCGAATCGACAAAGTAAATCGGTATCAGATGAAAACCGATACACATACATAATATCCATAATGGCTTCACGGTAGATACGAGCTAATTCTTCGGCAGATGTTGCATACTCTTTATGTAAATCATGAACTAAAAGAGGATCAATAGGTAGTGGACCAACTGTTGTTGGCGGAGTTTGAATCAATGTCCAGTTCGGTTCAAAACGGAGACACGAACGAAATAATTGACCTAAAATATGTACAGTTATTCAATTACGAAAAAAGAATAGTTAAGAAATCTTAACATATAACGTTTATTAATTCAGTTTTGTAGTTCATAGATGATAGTGCTGTGTAGAATATAGTTTTGTATTCGTACTCGCTACGATAACTAAGAGAAGATCTTCATAAATCACAAGACAATGTGTGTGTACTATTATATGAATTAATGGAATTTTCTACATAATATTGTAAATTTATATAAAAATTAGAAATTGAAGAATAGTCCTTCCAATAAAATATACTTCATATAACATTGTAGTACTCTATACATATTTGTGTTCATACTCCTTATGATTAGGAATTCAATGTCCATCACTAGCATTCGAGCATTCATTTTTCATCTCATCTTATATGAGGGATGTTTCATGTGCTGATTCGAGATACAACAAACCATCAAATGAAATAAAAAATTTTCGAGACTTACTCGTCTATTAATCAATGTAAATGAACGTAGAGCATACAGATGATCTGCGTGAGAGCTTCCCAGGGCAAACAATCAGATGTTAAGATCTGATAAGATTCTGCATCTGATCTTATATGATCGTGTAAGATCCGACAAAAAATCGTAGGAAAATCGTAGTCTCTGAGATCTTGTATCAGATTCTTGAAAGATTTCGACGATATTCCAAGATCTTGTATATATTTCATAAGATCTTGTGTCAGATTTTTCGACATGGGTTGAGATCCTATGGATCAAGTAAAATAATTTGTCTGAATAATTTCGAATCTGTTGCTTCATCTTCCTAACAACTATCTACGACTCATCGTAGAAATAAAAAATGTATAGGATATCCATGTGGTTGAGTAATCATAAAGTTTTCGATGCTGAACCAATGAATCATTTTCCGTTAGATGTTGTAATTATTTATTTTAAAATTTTCTCATCTACATCTCCCACTTTAAAAATCATGATAGATTGAAAAATCAACTAATTGTTAAAAATTGCACGGCTTTTTAGTGTATAAAGAAGGTTCAGCGTTAGATGATGGGGTGAAGAATATGTCTTGCATCTATCTTCAATTGAGTCCTATTGTCGTCTTCTAACATAAGGAACGAAAGTTTCCTACCGGACAAGTGGGATTAATCTATTAAAAAACTATATTCAATAGGTAAACTACAATATTTATTTCTCACTTCGTTGTATACTCTATCCAAGACAGTAGTACGAGATTAACGGGCTACTTCTCACTTGCGAAAATGAATAAACTTTAATTTATAGTTTATAATTTAATGAGAATGTTTTCAATTTTTGATGAGTCGCAAAGAGAGACAGTTTTCAAGTCTATATCAATGATTAAATTATTGAAGTTTTTACTCGAAAATACTCGACGATTGAAATAATTTTAAACTAATAGATTTTCAAAGTATTTTAATTACATGAATAATTATTTCAAGATAAGTTTGTGCAATTTATAGAGGACGTAAGCTTTTAGCATGTGACAAGCTATAGATTAAATGCAATCCCTGCAAGTTGTAGAGGGCGCAGCTTTTCGATTTGGGAAAAATTAGATTCAACAGAGCTACTGCGATTTGTAGAGGACCCAAGCTATTTGTATTTGATTGAAAGTTCAGATTTAAAGGGTTATTATCGTTTATGGTAGGCATCAGTTTTTAACTGAACAAAGCTTTCATTAGATAGAGATGAGTTTCATTCATAGGAATAATTCAGGAGATCATGACGCATATATCAATGAGCTGATGCAGAAAATTATTGGTCTAGTATAACTAATAACCTATTCAAATATTCATAATATGTTAGGTTACTTTTGCAACAGAAAATTATATAGTAATAGTGAAATATCAAGTAAAAAGGACTGAGATTTAATTCATGAATAAAATAATACTGAAAATATTCGAGCAAGGNAAAAAAAATAAATCATTGGAAAAATTAGAAAAGAAGTGTATAAAATAGAAAAATAATCGCTTGCTATATCTGAAGTAACAATGATGTCTACCGGACTCCAAAAGTTACATTTAATTAAGATAAAAACATAATGAAAAACTAGATCTAGCGAACTCTATAAATTGCAGTTCATTTCTAAGAAACACTAGAACTCATCATTCAGCGAACTCTACAAATTGCACTTCATTTCAAAGAAAAAATGAGTTACCATATTTGACGAACTCTATAGATCAAAGTTCATTTAAAAGTAAAATTAAACAAGTAACTTTTTGAATTGCACCGATCGAAATTTGAAATTCATGATAGTTTTTTTAAACTTATTCATGTCAAAACAATTAAATTTGTCAAATTCAGTTAAATTTAAAACAGGAAAAATTTAATGTTTCATTCGTTTTAAATAAATTTAATTTGAGAAAACTCATTTAAATTAAAATAAATCAAATTAAAATTACAATTTTATGTTCGCAAATGAGACGACACGGATTAACGTCGAAACTGATCTGATTAATCTTCACTGAAAATGATGTCTTCACATAGAAGAGATGTATTTGACTGATGTGATTTCTTTGCGGATTTCACAAGGTGAATCTTTGTCTAGATAGAAAATCTAAAAGATTTCATCGTCCAATGACTGAGTTTTACGAGTACGACTGCTCAAATGAGTTTGAAGAACTTTTCGCATATTAAAAGAAATCATAATGCAGTGAGACATAAGCATAAAACATTTTCTCTGTTAGTGGATCTAGTGAAGATGAAAATAGTCTGTTACTTACAGATAAGATAAATTCTTTCATTGAAATATGACATGCTAGCGAAAACAAATTATTGCTGTAATTCGTTAAGTCTTATTATAGTCAACTTTTCAGGAGTTCGAAATCTTGAAAATCAAGCTCGTTTATTTGATTTTTAGAAGGCAACATTGTATTAAAGGTTTTTTTTCGTCTGCTCCTGGAAAGTAGAAATGAACCTCCAAAAACAACTTATAATTGAGGCATACAAAATTAAGCATAGATAACAGTTTTGAAGTTAATCATTTAAACCTGTTTCTTCTACTTTTGATTGAAATAAAAATTCAAAGACATAGTATTGGTCAGGCCGATACTATACTTAGATGGTCGGAGAACATTACTTTAGAAAAATGAAATAATCAAAATGTGCTGTCTCGTTTGGTTTCTATTTTGTCTCGTCATCCGACGAATAATTGTTCAAAACGAGCATATTACATAAATGATTCTCAAACGAAAAAGATTACATCTTTCGTGTAACTTACCGAGTACATGTTTTGATGGATAGAGTTTAAAATATGGTTTATCAAAATAATCTGGACGTTCATTTCCTAGTTCAGCTTGTAAGTGAGCGATTTGTTTCGGTGTTAATGGATGTTGTCCAGTTTTGGGTGCATCTAATTCTTCAGAAATATATCCAGCAATAGCTAATGTTTTCGTATGTGCAACACCATTAAGATCCATATTAGCCAAATGAAGTGAACATAATTTTCCTACGCATGATTGCTCACTTATGTCTAATACAGTTGCTTGTATATCTGATCGACTTACAGGACGATCAACTACACGTAACATGGGTGTTTGAGAGTCATAATCATACGGAGTATCATTGGGTGTGTTTGGAATAAAGGCTGCATTCCATATTACAGCATATTCATCACCTAAAAATTGAAGTTCTCTTCTAATTCGTTTAATTAAACAAGAAATCTGTATTTTTACCATCAAGATCAGAACCCGATATTTCATTTGGATGAGGTCGTTTTCCACGTTGTGGAAAGACGATCACATCTTTTAAATGTCGTAAACGAGGTACGTCCACAGCTGAAAAAATTCGAATATCACCCGGATGATGGCATGGATTTTTCGTTACAACAACTTGTTGTTCAAGAATAACAGTTTTTTCTGATTGCGATGTTACAGATGAATCATTAGTAGAACTTACTTCATCATCTAATAAATCACCATGTAATTCTGTATATTGGATGAAAACTAAAGACAAAGAAAAAGAGAAATTCTTTTCTTCATATTGAAATCAATTTTGAATTACAACCTTGCCCATATTCTAAAACTCCATACTCGTCAACAATACCAATCATATTCCTAGCCGTATTTCTCGGTAGTTTTAAACGTGAACGTTCACGCATTTGTGCCAATTCAAATTTGCTTGTTGTAATTATTAATTGACGAAAAAAAGGTTCTTGAATTAGATTTAAATGTGCATCATTAATTAATGTACGAAGTGGAAATAAACTTCGATTGATTTTTTCTGCTAACAATTCATATGCACGTGTTGGATAAACAAGAGATTCGGATAATATTTGTTGATGATGATTTTGTAGCAAAAGAAATGTACGATCATCAATAGCACGATGTGAAAGTAAAACGATTATTTGTCGATTTAAATAGAGTGGACCTAGAAAAAGTTTTGAATAAAAAAGCAAATACTCATGAAAAATGAATAAACACAAAACTAATCAATGGCAATATTGCATTGTAAAAAAATTATTTTACGTGGTTTAGAAATGCGACATAATTCAAGTATATCATGTGAACATTTAAATTTTCTCATAGATTGACGAATACGTAATTGATGAGGTGAATTATCTAGATCTGGATTAACAGATATAACACCTTTACAACCACCATAACGAATTTGAATTGCTGAAAATTGTCGATTTGGATTAATCTATACATTAAAAAATAAATCTAGTTAACATAGATTGATTGATAATATCTAGCATAAGTTTCTATCAGATAGTGGCTACAAGTGTTCGATACACGAATTTACTCTCGAATGAATTTCTTTGATTTGTGCTTTTTAACTGTCTCTACATGTTATGTGGGATGAGTTATGAAGTTTTAAAGAAATAAATATATGTGACGTTTACCAAAGCATTGCAAAACATTCAAACGATTCACAGAGGCTCAGCAGAGGTTCTAATATAACAACATAGTCTAGAAGTACGAAATCCTAAATTTCGTGTACATCTAATGATTACACTAAAAAAAATCTCGACTATCAAAGTCTTGGCACAAAGTATTCACTAATTTTACTTGTTAATTATAAGCAACTATTCAAAACCAAAACTAGTTAATTTACATTGTTTTTGTTCTATCTGGATCATAGTTATCCTTTTCCATGCTTGATAAAATTGAATATCTATCAGTAACTCATGTAGTCAATCATGGCAAGCATGAGACTGTACTAAATAAAATATCGATGTTATTCTAGGCTTTAGTTTGTGCCTGGAGGCCAATATTTATACATTACGGGAAACACTAACTTTGTCCTTACCATAGGCACTCAAGCTTTGTGTTGTAAGATCGTTGAAATACAGAGCGCTTTCTGATCACACTAATTGATAAATCTTCCCAATAAATCTCTGATAGATACATATAATTTTGTCAAATTCAAATATTTTCTTTATATTTCGATTCCAAAGTTTCATTACAAAAATCGATACATATTTTGTATCAAAAAAGCAACTAATATCTTCGAGAAAAATCTCTACGAATGATGAAGACTCTGTAGATAGTAGGTTCATCTCTATGCTCTGCTAAATTAAATGCAGACTCTCATAAGCTCTAGAATAGATTGATCTCAACATCAATATACAGGACTAAACTCTGAATAGAATGCGACACTAAACTCGAGTTAAATTTGATATTTGCGTTTGCACTAAACTGTTCGTATCACTGAAAGTCAAAATCACTATAAATAATTGTTATTTCAAAAAATAATTTTAATCATGCAGAAATCTGTGATGCTAGAGAAACTAGGAGACTAAATAGTAAACTTTGCTCTACAAAACAAAGAAATGTGCTGGTGAGAGTGAATATTGTTGCTTTGATTATTCATAGTCATATTCACGTCCATTCACAACTAGGGACTTATTGAAACGATCAATCTAATGATACTAGTTCAACCATACCCAAAATCCACACTCTGAAAACAAATTTAGATAGAGCAGAAAAAACTTTGATTCTAACTAACTGCTTCTGGTTTAAACAAGCTGTTTTTAATTTGCCAAAACCTGTATACATATTTTGCACCAAGACGTTTACTTCATAAATTAAGAACAAATCAGTTTCTTACATTATCACGTATAATAGTTGACATTGTTCCCACACCATCAGTAAAATTATATTTATAGTCATCCGTATGAACATCTTCGATATATTCAACTTTTTCTGATGGAATCTATAATAATAACATTGTTTAAGAAGATTTTTGAAACAATCAAACGTTCTTTTTACTTTTATAGTTGCTTCAGCGCTTGTGAAACATTGGGCAATACGTGCGGCATGTTTAGCAATAACTCGTTCGTCTTGAAAGTCTCCCATCCAAGCAAATGCTTCTTCGAAAGAAAAATTCGTTTCACCATCATGATGATAGAACCAAAATTGTTTATCTTTCAATTGTGATTGTGAATGATGTAGATAACGATATGTGCGACCTTTCACACCTAAATCAAAACCTGATTCAAGTAACATTTCAGTTTTCCAACGTAAAGCTCGATCTAAAAAAAAGTATCGAAATATGTGTTGATAATTGCAAAAAACTTTCTATGACAATATTTTCTTAAACATACAATCATGTGGAAATAAGTCCATAGTGCCATTTTCATCTTTTACATCAACAAGAGCAAACATTAGATTTCCACCGAATTTCTCTTCACGTAATACGCGATTTGTTTTCACTAATTTAAACGGATTAACACATATTGTCGTTGGTGTTAATGTAACCGATGGTACATAAGCATAATTGCGTGGTGGTGTGTGAATACTCCAACGTTGTTGTTGATTTTCGTCTTTTTTTATACCGTGTTGTTTATTACCGATTTTCGATGCAGCGGACAAAGGTGGAAATGCTGCTAGAGTATTTATTTTGTCCTTATAACGACGTAATTCAGCAAGTAAATCAAGAAAATAATATTCACTTGAACGCCGCCATATATGTAGTGATGCCTAGATAATAAAACCTATGATAATAATATCTAATATTGATTTCCAAAATTAAATTGGATTGTTCGAAAACGAAAGAAAATAAAATAAGCAAACACGTCCGATCTTCAGAGAAAGATGTGCATTTTTCTCGGAAGTATCTATTTAATTTTAAATTGAAAACAAGAAAAAACTGCAGAAAAATCTTTGATCTATTAGATTTCAATCAGAAACTTCAAAGTTTCGTTCTCGACATAAGCAGCTTTCATTTAAAATAATAATCAACATTGAAAGGTTTGTCAAACTTTTCTCAATTAAATATTTATTTGTCATTGAATCGTACTTTAACTAACTGTAATAATAAGAATTATTATTATTATGAAGTATGATGGATGGTCGTCAATAAACACATCTATTTTTTATTTATATGAAATACAATAGTTAGTTGTAATGAGCACGTATTCAATTTTTCCCATCAATAGGGACCATTCCGTGATGCGAAAGCTTGACTTTGCTCAAATTTCAAACTGTGATGGATTATCTGTTCGTTATTACACTGATGAAAATTAAATCAACGAGAAAAAAGTAAGCTCTACTCAACAGTTCAGATTATGAAATATTCAAATCTAATATTTAAGCTTAGACTATTCTTCAGCATTGCTAATTCAAGTAGTCAATTGAATTACAATTCAAGACGTGCGAAACTTTATTTAGTGATTTTCTTTTTGACAAGGAAGCAAAACTTTTCTGATTACTTCTCGCTATTACTTTTCTAGTTAAAGACATTACCTGATAAAATTCATCATCGTCATTGATCGAATTCATTTGATGAATAAAATCTGTTGTTAAACGCTGTTGAAAACGATACCCAATAGACATTAGCATTTGCCAACAGTATTGTTTGATAAATGATTTTGTTGAATGTGCCATAAATAATGATGTTAGTGAAGAAAAATCTATAGTTGACGGTATACTGATAACAATACCGAAGCAATCATATATATGATTGCGATGAAAAAATTCAATAAATTGCGTGTAACATGAATTTAGATGTTGTAGTTGTTCGCAAAGATTTGCATTATTAATATCAATCGGATTATTATTACAGTCATATTGATGTGCTATGGAAATCGAAATACGAATGGTTGAATAGAACGGTTGTGATTCTCGAGGTGCAGTACGAATATACGGCACAGTTGATTCATTTACTTTACGTGATATAGGATATTTTTCTATATAAAAAAAATATAAGCAATACATCAAAGATAACAGTGGCAGTGCTCGAATTTCGAGCAAGATATAAGAATCTGTCTTCCGATGGACCTATATCCCCCTCCCTCTGTGGACGATCGTCCCCTCCGTCATGGATATTTAGTTCCGTCTGGTTTTGTGACTGAAAGGGAACACTTTTTTCTTTTACCATCATCATTAGTATTTAGAGGCTTATTTGCATATATAGCTTCATAATCAATAGGATTTCCATTCATATTAATAAATAGTGTAAAACCATCTGCTTGCGTCATTATAACAGCACATCTATCCATCATTTCCGCTTTAATTGTTTTCCGCATTTTTTTTTCTTTAAAACCAAAATCAATATCAAATTTATCATGATAAAAAACTAAACGCCATGGTTTTTTAATTTGTGTCTGTATGTCCCATATATATTTATCTATACTAACAAGTGCACCTCCGGTATATTCCACATCGAAACTGTTGTTGGCATAAAATGTTCCCAATTTAACATTTTTATGAATAATCTGGGATGCTTTTGTTGTGGCTGGTATTGCTGGAGTTGTTAGCTCTTCCGGCTGTTGAAATTTTTTATATGAAATCCAAAATGGTGGTAATATAGATAAATGATTTTGTAATAGTTTTAATTTCGATATCACACGATTAATGGTTACATCATCATGATTAGTTTCAAATGGGATTGTATAAGAGCGAAGGTCACCGAAATACCAACGATGGTGATCACTATTGGGCGGCGGTTGTGATGACAAATGGTTATATAGTGTTTTGAAATCGAATGTTGAGGATGACAAATCAACAATTATACTCAATTGGGCGTAAGGTGTAGAATTAGAAGATAAACCGTCAGACATCTATAATTATTAAAGAGATTAAGAATTTCTTTCAAATAATTAATTGAATTTCATCAACAAAACGGGATGCTTTTCTAAGATTGTGTCAAATAATTGAACGAGCGCCTTATTTCTACTCCTTTTTGAATTAACTGTTTTAAAACGATTGCTTTTTCATGACTTGATAACATAAAATGACTACTATGACGTATTAATGATTTAGAGTATATAGTATCGAAATAAATATTCATTCGAAGCGTATTCATTACAAAAAATCTTTATGTATAATTATCTATTGAGAGAACTATGAGTCGTCAAGGCTGTTTGCCTTGGAAATAAAAAATGAAGAAAATATAAAATATTATAGTCAAAATTAAGTAGAAATTGGACAAAACTATACAAGACTTTTGATCGATTACTATTTAATCACACAATACTTAATATTCATAGATTCTCATCGAAATTTATCTCTCTTAATACTTTATTTTGAAAAAAGCGTTTTAAACTATTTCATTCTCGATCTTGAAGAAATTATTTTTTGTAAATTACCAACAAACTGTAATTGTAAAATTTAATTGAATTCCATTGGCTGACCCAACGTAATGTATTCTACTACAATGCGTATGAAATATAAAGGCATAGTTTTTTTAATCTATTTTAATAACACGAGAATTGAGTATTTATGAATTGTCGTTGTTTTTGTGTCAAATAGTATTTATACACGCAGTGCATTTTTTATTCGCTTCTTACAATAACCGAAATTTTTTCTACAATGACTCATCGATTCTTTCATATTGTCACTTTCTAAATATCTTTTTGTACTTGACAGAGAAAAATAAAATTCAAAGAATGCATACACCTATTTAGAATTCTCACCTCATATTTTTTTTAAGAACTACTAGTAAGAAAAGAAGATATTGTCTTGGATCGTAGAAAGAAAATAAAACTCTGATCGACAAGAGATTTTTACGCAATTTCTATTGGAAGTTTTTTGTGCTTCAATCTGCTCTTGCGTTATTTCTTCTATTTGTCGACTGCACCAGTGTGATTATTGACATTTCTACGTAGCGTGGGACAGTATAGAGAAATTTGCATTTTTGTCCGTAAAACTTCGTTAAAAAAAGCGAGCGCGAGAGAAAGAAACATAATGAGAGGAAGGTGACAGAACGATGATTTCGTCGTTTTCTCTACTATATCGATGCATGAAGAAACTCGAAGAATTTGTAATGTTGAAAGAGAAAAAAAACAGCATTGAAGTATTCAATTTTAGTGCATGTGAATATGGTTTTTTCGTGCAACATCAGTTAATGTTGTTGTTATTGTTGCTGTTGATTATGTTCAAATATTTTAATGGATTTGATTTTAGTTTTTTCTTGCTATTCGTATTTCTAGCTGGCGAATTTAAAGAAAAACTGCTTCCAGAGTAAAAACATTCCACCTAGAAAAAAATAACGAAATCGTTTAGTTATGAACCTATTACTTCTGATGGGGTTATACTACTTCGATTCATGCGTAGTATATGCTTCAAATAAGTAATAATATACGAATGACTGTTTACGTATTTATATTTCGACCTTGCTTTGACAAATCGATTAAGTAATGAAGAGAGAAATCGCAAGAAAGAAAAACGACTGATAGGGTACGATCTACAGTATAAATGTCCACCTTACTGATTCAGGGAGATACGAAAACAAACTGTGATTCATACAGAAGCCATGGCGTGTGTAAAGAATAACCACAGAAGGAAGAAAGAAAATAAAATGATAAAATGTATTTCGTTGATATGACAGATATTATCGATTCATAGACGTGCTTCACATGAAAAGAAATATAAAACGAAAAGAAAGAAAAAAAATGTGCATACGCGTATAAATTTGTTAGTCATAGTGTGGCAGCCAGGTAAAACTTCAATAAATAGTGAAGACGAAAAATAAAATAAAACATGAAGCAAGATACATATCATATGTAACGCTATGCTATGATCTTATATGATGTCAAGCATACTCGCAAGCAATCGTACAATGCATCATTTATACTTTATGCGTATAATCGAGAGGGCGACACTGAATAATATATTACTACTTCTTTTTAATTATTTAGAACATTAAGCAACTTGTAAAGAAGATGACACCAATGTTGACAATCAACGGTTGGAAAATTGATATTTCACATTGATGTCTTTTGAACAGAAATATGTAAAACTATATCGATTCGACATGTTCTCATGTTTACTTTCGTTTTATAGTGGTAAGGTGCTAGTTTCAAATATCAATAGGGTCGTTTTACTCGTTGACTATTTCAACTTTATTGATTGTTCCTTTGACTACAGTGATCGGTATCTATTCATATCTTGGCTATGAAGACTGCTCTTATTCGGAACAATACAATCAGTTATTACGCAATATATACATCAAATAAAATTTTTTATTTCTAAATACTGACAAGATTTTAGTGAAATTATTAAACGAAACTGATTTTCATATTTGATATCTATGCAGAAATGAATATAAATATATGATCATTTTTTGAAAAAATGATTGATCATTTTGAATGATAACCTTATTCAAGTTCACCATACGAACCGTGTACGTCTCATTATCTTACTTATAGATCGTGAACACAAGGATAACTATAAATTACTAAAAATTAATTATCTAGTATGAGTTCGTTAATTGAAATCTATGAACTATAATTGCAGAGTCTCATATTGCATAATATATTTAAAAATTAATTATTTCTATTCCTAGCAAGCGTATATGCATGTAAATCTCAGTCATATGGCAATGATAAATTATTAATTGTAAAGAATTGGAGGATTTTGTTCTTAAGTTCTGGATAGTAATGTGTTGGGAAAAAATGTAAATAGTAAAATTAATGAGGAAATAATAATAACACAGTTTGTTAAGATAAGATGAATTATCCTGAACAGCTTGTTTTTCATGAATGATTTCTTCTATAAGAGATAATCGAACTTAGTTGTTCATGAGATATTTTACAAGTTGCTATGGATTCTCTACTGAAAATTTTCATTGGCCTTGAAAAAACGGTGAAAATAATGAATTATCCCAAACCACGATAAAAGTATTTTTCGTATGATAATATGGACAATAGTAGCTTTTTGTCGTAAATTACATTTCGAACATTGCTTTATCTTCTAGAAAATAGGTTTTGAACATTAGTATGCTCGAATTTTGTGCTAAACACGGGCGTATCAATATCAGTTGACGTTATTGTCAAAGTTAAACATTTAAAATTTTAAAATAGTGTAAAACTAGACTGATCAGTATGTGACTGTAGTGCTTTGTTGATAACTGTTTCAACGAGGAGACATTCCAAGAATAAGTTTCTATTCATGGTAAGTTTTGTCATTTTAATTTCAAGAATAAATAAAAAATATTCCGTTCAGAACAAGAAGCTTTTCACAAGTCGGCATCGTCTTGAATCATCAGATTGTAATTGATCGCTCTTCATGAACGGATCAACACGAGTTTCGATCTTCATCAAATCTTTACCGTTCGGGTGAAAGAAGCTATTACATATAACTAGATTTGGTGTATGTTTTACATTTTTATTATTGAAATTTACTGCATGGTGACAATGGGGAGGTCAATGATAGGCGAGTGCATTTACTGTCAAGAAGCTGAAGAAGAATCAAATTATTTATCACTTAGCATTTTTATTGTTAGGCATATTCATATTTGACATATCAAGGTTAACTGATTTTCACTGATACAGAATATTCTTCGTACTCCGATTTTATAGCAAATAAATAACTATATTGCAGATACAATCGATCAACTGAAATTTATGAAAAAATATGAAACCGTGAAATAAGACAGACATGAATGCAATATCAATTATCTACCAAAAAAATACACGATAGCATTGTGCCATTCAGTCTATAACCAACACTATTGTGAGCAGCACTAACTTTGTAAAACATTACGTTTACGCTATATCATTCTGAAAACAGGAAACTGTTCATCGTACAATTTAGTAGATCTCAAAAATGATAGGTGAAAGTGAATGTAGGTGTGTCTCTGTTCGATATTTTCTGTGTCTTTTGAGTAGACATTTCAATAACAATAGAGGCGATACTACACACAAGGCTGATTGTATATTAATCATAAAAGAATTATCCAATAATAATGATCGACGAAAACCATTCACAAGTTTTGTCATAATGTTTACTATTCACAATAATATATACGTACTATATAAAATTGATAGAAGAAGACGTTGTCTATCGCTGGAACATGATGGTTATTATGAAATATGCAGTTGCATAAATCAACTGACTAGGTTTTATTTGGGTGTGTACAATTTTACTCCTCGATTACGAAAGCTTAAATTGCATCTCTAATTTTCAGATTTCATTTCCTTCGACACTCTATAACTGAATCATATTGGATATCGGCACATGTGCACACATATAGCATCATTCTCTTCTGCAAACCAAACCTTTTTTACTCTCGGAGTTCAAAAAATCACATAGGCAGCTGCCGTAAGTTTTAAAGTTATTCATGTTATCATGCACATATTATCAAAGTATAATTTAATTTAAACTCGTATTGACTTCCTCGCCAGATGACGAATACTTCATATTATCAATAAAACGAATCGAAATTGATTCCGTGTAAATTCATAAGAACAAATAGACATATTTGCTTGCTTATTCATATCATGTAAGTGGTTCAATTAAAATAAAAGTGAGTCATCGGCAGCTTAAACTGGTGCAAAAAAATGAAAACAGATTTAAACTATTTTTCGTTTGTGTATCGTATTAAAATTTATGACTGCACTGTGCAGCAAATGTTTTCATATGGCTTATTCCACAATCCGAATGCTAAAAGTTTCGCATCTATCCAATTTTTTCTATTAATCTGTTTACTATGGATTAAGGTGTTATTTACCGATTTCTATGCGTTTTAGTATCAATAGATTCGAAAGCAACTGCTCAACTATATTGTTCCGGAGCTAGATCTAGGCGCGTGCTAGGTGCTCATGTTATAAATAGATATGTATTACCACTAAATATTAACTGGTTGTAAGCTTGTCAAATGTATGCTGTTAAAAGCAGGATCCATGCATCGAGGTTTTAGTTATTGTTCATGGATGAAGAATTTTTCGCAAGACTTATAACATGGAAATATACAATAAAGCCCCCCCCCCCCACAATAAAAGGGCACCCCTAAGAAAAAGTTCACAAGACCAAATAGAAGGCCATGGGATCTTCAGACGGTTTTTTCAGAAATCCAGTGGATTTTCAGGTTTTAATATTAAAATCCCTGGTTTTTCAATATTCGACTGCTAAAAGTGTCTGTGTTAATGAGAACACAAATTTTTAAAACCCTTAACTTTCTCGGTAAATCCTAGCAAAAGCATAGCCCACAATAGTAGGCCACCGTCGAAGGAGAGATGTTAATTTTCATAGTAGAAGGCCATGGCCTTTATGCTGGGGAGGGGTTTAGGGTAAAGAGTTCTATAAAAAATTTATGGAAACGCGAGCTTCTGGACAGTTATATCTACATTTTAGGACGAAAACTATGAAAATTTGATATTCAGTAAAAGTGTAAATCAACACACATTCCAGAATTTCAACAGTCCATGCGGCATACTATTTTAGTAAGACAATTTTATAATCCTCAATTGTGACCTACAGTCAAAGTGATAGACGGACGTTTTTTAACTTAAACAATTTCAATAGTATGTACTATGATTGAATTTGTTCTAATACCATTTGTAATCTCATACTTGAAAAAAGTCTTTGTACGTTTCATCATTAAAATGTACTTTACTTCGTAATAGAAATAAATAGAAAACAGAATATTCTATTTACTGTACAACTGCTAGAGCTATGTGTATGACGAAAATTTTAAATAAATGCAAACGAGTCATTCGCAATGTACTTAGATTGTATTCTTCAACGAAGTACTTGACAATTCGTTAAGCGGAACGTCTCATTAGTCATACAGAAAAACTAATCAGCAAATTGAACTTATTTTGTATCAATTACTTTTAAAATTAAGTTCTTCACCTTCCGCATACTTTAATTTGCCTTCAATTAAGGGTTCCTAGACAAGAATTGAAACGCAGTGCCATGCTACATAAAAAATAATGCAATTTATCACATTTAGCAACGTGTATAGAATAGACACTACGATGACAGAACTACGAAAGTTGAAAGAGAAGATTTGACACATTCTAAAGTGTCAAATTTATAAGCTATTTACATTCCCTGTTTTATTCGAAAATTCTACTTTTTCAATACATATGATAATAAAATACCATCTTTTTGTAAAATTCAGCTCAGAAACACACTACGGTCTCAACTAAATTACTCAAATTTCGTGTTTCAACCAGGCATATAGATACCAAAACATACGAAAGTCTTCAAAACCAATTGAAGAAACCAATGATTTTTATTTAAATACGTATAGGTAAAATCTTAGTAGCACCAAAAAGTTAGAATTCATTTTTATATGCACTTATGATCGTCGTGTTCTTGGAGACCTATACTACACTTGGGGTAATCCATGGGGTCTCAACCACTTTATACACAAGTTTCTCCAAATCGCGTGAAACTTTCAGCTTTTGTAGACCATATTCAGGTATGAAAAGTCCGCGTATTAGTTTGTGAAATTTCTTTAATGAGTACATACATTTGGACCATGACATTTGTTGGGCTTCATAGGTAAGATAGAAAAAACTGATTTTTTCGAAAATCATGCTGTTAGAAAATCTTTCCAACGGGACACATTAAGTACCAACTATCTTATATATTCTGAAAGCTGATGAGTTAAGCTACATTTTGACTAAAAAATGTTGAGGTCTTTCTCAATTTTTTATCATATTGTCCTGTCATGCATCCTACTCACTGGCTATTTTTTAGTACAGATCTTGTAACGAAACATCTTAAAGAAAAAAATCATTCCCAAATATGGCCATATACAGGGTTTTGTAGAGAAACAAATTCTCTACAAGATGCACGATATAAGAGCTCTCGCTTTTTTGATCTGAAAAAATAAAAGGTCAAAAACTATAAAAAATTGTTTTTCGTTCAAAANGAAAAATTTACTTGAGTAGCAGAAAATCGCTTGTTCAATGCAGTTTTGTACGCTGAATCTGAATCTCACGCTCAGACTTTCATTATAGTCATTCAACTTGTGAATAAATAACGAAATAAAACAAAAACGTCACGGGGAAAAAGTGACAAAAGCAGCCTTTTTGCGTTTTTGACGCATAATATCAGCGAATCTTACTCCCGTGAAAAGTTAACTATACAGGTAGATAGAGAAAGTTCTCTTCTATCAAACCGTATATGCCACCTAGTGCGGGAATTCCATTTTTCTAGAATCTTACGGATCAACATTTTTACACTTTTTCTCATTTTTGATGTACTTAGTGAAACAAACCCATATGAACAGATACGAAAAACTAGTAAAAACGTAGGCTCGAAAATACATAGTATCAGACACTTCTAGATGCTCTACATGAATCTTATCCTAAAATTTCGATTCAGAAAATATTAAACTATAAACTGACGAAGATTCTGCAATCGGTTGAATTTTTGAACGAAAAACAATTTTTTATAGTTTTTGACCTTTTATTTTTTCAGATCAAAAAAGCGAGAGCTCTTATATCGTGCATCTTGTAGAGAATTTGTTTCTCTACAAAACCCTGTATATGGCCATATTTGGGAATGATTTTTTTCTTTAAGATGTTTCGTTACAAGATCTGTACTAAAAAATAGCCAGTGAGTAGGATGCATGACAGGACAATATGATAAAAAATTGAGAAAGACCTCAACATTTTTTAGTCAAAATGTAGCTTAACTCATCAGCTTTCAGAATATATAAGATAGTTGGTACTTAATGTGTCCCGTTGGAAAGATTTTCTAACAGCATGATTTTCGAAAAAATCAGTTTTTTCTATCTTACCTATGAAGCCCAACAAATGTCATGGT